>CATKUP010000550.1:0-130000 GCA_949786385.1 Onychomys leucogaster
GAAATTCAGACCAGAGTTCTCAAGCAAGAAAAATACTCTGTTTTAAGGCAAGATGCATCCTCTTCATTCCAGCGTCACTAATACAGCAAGAACCATAATCATGCCCAGATTAAAAGAACAGTGTTTCCGACTCATATGGACCATATGTAGTTCAACTCTGCTTATGAAACTGATACAAACCACAGCTCCGCTTACAAAAATGCTCTTTAGTTAATAGTGAGAATAGCGTTGGGTCCGTGAACTGTGTAAAATCATTTGAGCCCAAAATTCACTTGGTTTACCAGAAATGAACTCTTGCTTGTAGGAAGACACAGATACTGATGTTTAACACTGTTTCTGAGGGGAAATTCAGACCAGAGTTCTCATCCCTGAAAAACACTCTGTTTTAATGCAAGAACCTTCCTCTTCTTTCCAGCGTCTCCAATACAGCAAGAACCATGAGCATGCACAGAAAAAAAGAACTGTGTCTCCTACTCACACTTACCATATATAGTTCAACTGTGATTATGAAACTGATACAAACCACAACTCCTCTTACAAAAATGATCTTTAGTAAATAGTGAGAACCGCGTTGGGTTCTAGAACAGAGAAAAATCATTTGAGCCCAAAATTCAGTGGCTTTACCAGAAATGAACTCTTGCTTTTAGGAAGACACATATCCTGTGGTTTTACTCTGTTTCTGCAGGAAAATTAAGGCCAATGTTCTCATCCCTGAAAAACACTCTGTTTTAAGGCAAGAACCTTCCTCTTCTTTCCAGCGTCTCCAACACAGCAAGAATCATGAGCATGCACAGAAAAAAAGAACTGTGTCTCCTACTCACACTTACCATATATAGTTCAACTCTGATTATGAAACTGATACAAACCACAACTCCTCTTACAAAAATGATCTTTAGTAAATAGTGAGAACCGCGTTGGGTTCTAGAACAGAGAAAAATCATTTGAGCCCAAAATTCACTGGGTTTACCAGAAATGAACTCTTGCTTGTAGGAAGACACAGAGCCTGTTGTTTAACTCCGATCCTATAGGGAAATTCAGACCAGTGTTCTCATCCATTAAACACACTCTGTTTTAATGCAAGAAGCAAGCTCTTCTTTCCAGAGACCCCAATACAGCAAGAACCATGTGCATGCCCTGAAAAAGAGAACTGTGTTTCCTACTCACACGTACCATATGTAGTTCAATTCTGCTTATGTAACTGATACTAACCACAGCTCTCCTTACATAAATGCTCTTTATTTAATAGTGAGAATCGTGTTGGGGTCCTTAAGTGTGTAAAACCATTTTAGCCCAAAATTCACTTGGTTTACAAGAAATTAACTCTTGCTTGTAGGAAGACACAGATCCTGTTGTTTAACTCGGTTCCTGTTGCGAAATTCAGACCAGTGTTCTCATCCCTGAAAAACACTCTGTTTTAACGCAAGAAGCAAGCTCTTCTTTCCAGAGTCTCCAATACTGCAAGAACTATTTGAATGACCTGAAAAAAATGAAATGTGTTTCCGACTCATACGGACCATATGTAGTTCAACTCTGCTTATGAAACTGATACAAACCACAGCTCCTCTTACATAAATGCTCTTTAGTTAATAGTGAGAATCGCGTTGGGTTCTAGAACTGCAAAAAATCATTTGATCCCAAAATTCATTGGGTTTACCAGAAATGAACTCTAGCTCGTAGGAAGACACAGATCTTTTGTTTAACTCCGTACCTGTAGGGAAATTCAGACCCGTGTTCTCAGCCATTAAACACACTCTGTTTTCACGGAAGAAACAAGCTCTTCTTTCCAGAGTCTCCAATACACAAAGAACTTTGTGCATGCCCTGAAAAAAAGAACTGTGTTTCCTACTGATACGGACCATATGTAATTCAACTAGGCTTTTGAAACTGATACAAACCAAAGCTCCTCTTACATAAATGCTCTTTACTTAATAGTGAGAATCGAACTGGGTTCTCGAACTGAGAAAAAACCATTTGAGCCCAAAATTCACTGGGTTTACCAGTAATGAACTCTTGCTTGTCGGAAGACACAGATCCTGTGGTTTAACTCTGTTTCTGAAAGGAAATTCAGACCAGAGCTCTCAACCAAGAAAAATACTCTGTTTTATGGCAAGAAGCAACCTCTTCTTTCAAGAGTCCCCAATACAGCAAGAACCATGAGCATGCCCAGAAAAACAACTGTGTTTCCTACTCACACGTACCATATGTAGTTCAACTCTGCTTATGAAACTGATACAAAGACAGCTCCCCTTACATAAATGCTCTTTAGTTAATAGTGAGCACCGTGTTGGGTTCAAGAACTGCAAAAAATCATTTGAGCCCAAAATTCACTTGGTTTACCAGAAATGAACTCTTGCTTGTAGGAAGACCCAGATCCTGAGGTTTATCTCTGTTTCTGAAGGTAAATTCAGACCAGACTTCTCATCCCTGAAAAACACTCTGTTTTAAGGCAAGAACCTTCCTCTTCTTTCCATTGTCACTAATACAGCAAGAACCATAATCATGCCCAGATTAAAAGAACTGTGTTTCCGACTCATATGGACCATATGTAGTTCAACTCTGCTTAAGAAACTGATACAAACCACAGCTCCGCTTACATAAATACTCTTTAGTTAATAGTGAGAATCGCGTTGGGATCGTGAACTGTGTAAAATCATTTGAGCCCAAAATTCACTTGGTTTACCAGAAATGAACTCTTGCTTGTAGGAAGACACAGATCCTGTGGTTTAACTCTGTTTCTGAAGGGAAATTCAGACCAAAGTTCTCATGCAAGAAAAACACTCTGTTTTAAGGGAAGAAGCATCCTCTTCTTTCAAGTGTCTCCAATACGGCAAGAACCATGAGCATGCCCTGAAAAAGAGAACTGTGTTTCCTACTCATACAGACCATATGTAGTTCAACTCTGCTTATGGAACTGATACTAACCACAGCTCTTCTTACATAAATATTCTTTATTTAATAGTGAGAATAGCGTTGGGTTCGTTAAGTGTGTAAAACCATTTGAGCCCAAAATTCACTGGGTTTACCAGAAATGAACTCTTGCTTGTAGGAAGACACAGATCCTGAGGTTTTACTCTGTTTCTGAATTGAAATTCAGACCAGAGATCTCATCCCTGAAAAACACTATGTTAAGGCAAGAACCTTCCTCTTCTTTCCAGCGTTTCCAATACAGCAAGAACCATGAGCATACCCAGACAAAAAGAACTGTCTTTCCTACTCATACGGACCACATGTAGTTCAACTCTGCTTTGAAACTGATACAAACCACAGCTCCTCTTACATAAATGCTCTTTACTTAATAGTGAGAATCGCGCTGGGTTCTAGAACTCCGAAAAACATTTGAGCCCCAAAATCACTGTGTTTACCAGTAATGAACTCTTGCTTGTAGGAAGATACAGATCTTGTGGTTTATTTCTATTTCTGAAGGGAATTCAGAGCAGAGTTCTCATCCCTGAAAACCACTCTGTTTTAAGGCAAGAACCTTCATCTTCTTTCCAGCGTCTCCAATACAGCAAGAACCATGAGCATGCCCAGAAAAAAAGAACAGTGTTTCCTACTCATCCGGGCCATATGTAGATCAACTCTACTTATGAAAATGATACAAAGCACAGCTCCTCTTACATAAATGCTCTTTAGTTAATAGTGAGAATCGCGTTGGGCTTGTGAACTGTGAATTATCATTTGAGCCCAAAATTCACTCGGTTTACCAGAAATGAACTCTTGCTTGTAGGAAGACACATATCCTGAGGTTTTACTCTGTTTCTGAATGGAAATTCAGACCGGAGATCTCATCCCTGAAAAACACTATGTTAAGGCAAGAACCTTCTTCTTCTTTCCAGCGTTTCCAATACAGCAGGAACCATGAGCATACCCAGACAAAAAGAACTGTCTTTCCCACTCATACGGATCATATGTAGTTCAACTCTGCTTATGAAACTGATACAAACCAGAGCTCCTCTGACATAAATGCTCTTTAGTTAATAGTGAGAATCGCGTTGGGTTCGTGAACTGCGAAAATCATTTGAGCTCAAAATTCATTGGGTTTACCAGAAATGAACTCTTGCTTGTAGGAAGATACAGATCTTGTGGTTTAACTCTGTTTCTGAAGGGAATTCAGAGCAGAGTTCTCATCCCTGAAAAACACTCTGTTTTAAGGCAAGAACCTTCCTCTTCTTTCCAGCGTCTCCAATACAGCAAGAACCATGAGCATGCCCAGAAAAAAAGAACTGTGTTTCCTACTCATCCGGGCCATATGTAGATCAACTCTACTTATGAAACTGATACAAAGCACCACTCCTCTTACATAAATGCTCTTAAGTTAATAGTGAGAATCGCGTTGGCTTTGTGAACTGTGAAATATCATTTGAGCCCAAAATTCACTGGGTTTACCAGAAATGAACTCTTGCTTGTAGGAAGACACAGAGCCTGTTGTTTAACTCTGTTCCTATAGGGAAATTCAGACCAGTGTTCTCATCCATTAAACACACTCTGTTTTAATGCAAGAAGCAAGCTCTTCTTTCCAAAGTCCCCAATACAGCAAGAACCATGTGCATACCCTGAAAAAGAGAACTGTGTTTCTTACTCACACGTACCATATGTAGTTCAACTCTGCTTATGTAACTGATACTAACCACAGCTCTCCTTACATAAATGCTCTTTATTTAATAGTGATAATCGCGTTGGGTTCGTTAAGTGTGTAAAACCATTTGAGCCCAAAATTCACTTGGTTTACAAGAAATTAACTCTTGCTTGTAGGAAGACACAGATCCTGTTGTTTAACTCGGTTCCTGTTGGGAAATTCAGACCTGTGTTCTCATCCCTGAAAAACACTCTGTTTTAACGCAAGAAGCAAGCTCTTCTTTCCAGAGTCTCCAATACTGCAAGAACTATTTGAATGCCCTGAAAAAAAGAAATGTGTTTCCGACTCATATGGACCATATGTAGTTGAACTCTGCTTATGAAACTGATACAAACCAAAGCTCCTCTTACATGAATGCTCTTTACTTAATAGTGAGAATCGAACTGGGTTCTCGAACTGAGAAAAAACCATTTGAGCCCAAAATTCACTGGGTTTACCAGTAATGAACTCTTGCTTGTCGGAAGACACAGATCCTGTGGTTTTACTCTGTTTCTGAAAGGAAATTCAGACCAGAGCTCTCAACCAAGAAAAATACTCTGTTTTATGGCAAGAAGCATCCTCTTCTTTCAAGAGTCCCCAATACAGCAAGAACCATGAGCTTGCCCAGAAAAACAACTGTGTTTCCTACTCACACGTACCATATGTAGTTCAACTCTGCTTATGAAACTGATACAAAGACAGCTCCCCTTACATAAATGCTCTTTAGTTAATAGTGAGCACCGTGTTTGGTTCAAGAACTGCAAAAAATCATTTGAGCCCAAAATTCACTTGGTTTACCAGAAATGAACTCTTGCTTGTAGGAAGACCCAGATCCTGAGGTTTATCTCTGTTTCTGAAGGTAAATTCAGACCAGACTTCTCATCCCTGAAAAACACTCTGTTTTAAGGCAAGAACCTTCCTCTTCTTTCCATTGTCACTAATACAGCAAGAACCATAATCATGCCCAGATTAAAAGAACTGTGTTTCCCACTCATATGGACCATATGTAGTTCAACTCTGCTTAAGAAACTGATACAAACCACAGCTCCGTTTACATAAATACTCTTTAGTTAATAGTGAGAATCGCGTTGGGATCGTGAACTGTGTAAAATCATTTGAGCCCAAAATTCACTTGGTTTACCAGAAATGAACTCTTGCTTGTAGGAAGACACAGATCCTGTGGTTTAACTCTGTTTCTGAAGGGAAATTCAGACCAAAGTTCTCATGCAAGAAAAACACTCTGTTTTAAGGGAAGAAGCATCCTCTTCTTTCAAGTGTCTCCAATACGGCAAGAACCATGAGCATGCCCTGAAAAAGAGAACTGTGTTTCCTACTTATACAGACCATATGTAGTTCAACTCTGCTTATGGAACTGATACTAACCACAGCTCTTCTTACATAAATATTCTTTATTTAATAGTGAGAATAGCGTTGGGTTCGTTAAGTGTGTAAAACCATTTGAGCCCAAAATTCACTGGGTTTAAAAGAAATGAACTCTTGCTTGTAGGAAGACACAGATCCTGAGGTTTTACTCTGTTTCTGAATTGAAATTCAGACCAGAGATCTCATCCCTGAAAAACACTATGTTAAGGCAAGAACCTTCCTCTTCTTTCCAGCGTTTCCAATACAGCAAGAACCATGAGCATACCCAGACAAAAAGAACTGTCTTTCCTACTCATACGGACCACATGTAGTTCAACTCTGCTTTGAAACTGATACAAACCACAGCTCCTCTTACATAAATGCTCTTTACTTAATAGTGAGAATCGCGCTGGGTTCTAGAACTCCGAAAAAACATTTGAGCCCCAAATTCACTGGGTTTACCAATAATGAACTCTTGCTTGTAGGAAGATACAGATCTTGTGGTTTAACTCTATTTCTGAAGGGAATTCAGAGCAGAGTTCTCATCCCTGAAAACCACTCTGTTTTAAGGCAAGAACCTTCATCTTCTTTCCAGCGTCTCCAATACAGCAAGAACCATGAGCATGCCCAGAAAAAAAGAACAGTGTTTCCTACTCATCCGGGCCATATGTAGATCAACTCTACTTATGAAACTGATACAAAGCACAGCTCCTCTTACATAAATGCTCTTTAGTTAATAGTGAGAATCGCGTTGGGCTTGTGAACTGTGAATTATCATTTGAGCCCAAAATTCACTCGGTTTACCAGAAATGAACTCTTGCTTGTAGGAAGACACATATCCTGAGGTTTTACTCTGTTTCTGAATGGAAATTCAGACCGGAGATCTCATCCCTGAAAAACACTATGTTAAGGCAAGAACCTTCCTCTTCTTTCCAGCGTTTCCAATACAGCAGGAACCATGAGCATACCCAGACAAAAAGAACTGTCTTTCCCACTCATACGGATCATATGTAGTTCAACTCTGCTTATGAAACTGATACAAACCAGAGCTCCTCTGACATAAATGCTCTTTAGTTAATAGTGAGAATCGCGTTGGGTTCGTGAACTGCGAAAATCATTTGAGCTCAAAATTCATTGGGTTTACCAGAAATGAACTCTTGCTTGTAGGAAGATACAGATCTTGTGGTTTAACTCTGTTTCTGAAGGGAATTCAGAGCAGAGTTCTCATCCCTGAAAAACACTCTGTTTTAAGGCAAGAACCTTCCTCTTCTTTCCAGCGTCTCCAATACAGCAAGAACCATGAGCATGCCCAGAAAAAAAGAACTGTGTTTCCTACACATCCGGGCCATATGTAGATCAACTCTACTTATGAAACTGATACAAAGCACAACTCCTCTTACATAAATGCTCTTAAGTTAATAGTGAGAATCGCGTTGGCTTTGTGAACTGTGAAATATCATTTGAGCCCAAAATTCACTGGGTTTACCAGAAATGAACTCTTGCTTGTAGGAAGACACAGAGCCTGTTGTTTAACTCTGTTCCTATAGGGAAATTCAGACCAGTGTTCTCATCCATTAAACACACTCTGTTTTAATGCAAGAAGCAAGCTCTTCTTTCCAAAGTCCCCAATACAGCAAGAACCATGTGCATACCCTGAAAAAGAGAACTGTGTTTCTTACTCACACGTACCATATGTAGTTCAACTCTGCTTATGTAACTGATACTAACCACAGCTCTCCTTACATAAATGCTCTTTATTTAATAGTGATAATCGCGTTGGGTTCGTTAAGTGTGTAAAACCATTTGAGCCCAAAATTCACTTGGTTTACAAGAAATTAACTCTTGCTTGTAGGAAGACACAGATCCTGTTGTTTAACTCGGTTCCTGTTGGGAAATTCAGACCTGTGTTCTCATCCCTGAAAAACACTCTGTTTTAACGCAAGAAGCAAGCTCTTCTTTCCAGAGTCTCCAATACTGCAAGAACTATTTGAATGCCCTGAAAAAAAGAAATGTGTTTCCGACTCATATGGACCATATGTAGTTGAACTCTGCTTATGAAACTGATACAAACCACAGCTCCTCTTACATAAATGCTCTTTAGTTAATAGTGAGAATCGCGTTGGGTTCTAGAACTGCAAAAAATCATTTGAGGCCAAAATTCACTGGGTTTACCAGAGATGAACTCTTGCTTATAGGAAGACACAGATCCTGAGGTTTTACTCTGTTTCTGAATGGAAATTCAGACCAGAGATCTCATCCCTGAAAAACACTATGTTTTAAGGCAAGAACCTTCCTCTTCTTTCCTGTGTCTCCAATACAGCAAGAACCATGAGCATACCCAGACAAAAATAACTGTCTTTCCTACTCATACGGACCATATTCGGTTCAACACTGCTTATGAAACTGATACAAACCACAGCTCCTCTTACATAAATGCTCTTTAGTTAATAGTGAGAATCGCGTTCGGTTTGTGAACTGTGTAAAATCATTTGAGCCCAAAATTCACTTGGTTTACCAGATATGAACTCTGGCTTGTAGGAAGACACAGATCCTGGGGTTGAACTCTGTTCCTGAATGGAAAATCAGACCAGAGTTCTCATCCCTGAAACACACACTGTTTTAAGGCAAGAAACATCCTCTTCTTTCCAGCGTCTCCATACAGCAAGAAATATGAGAATGCCCAGAAAAAAAGAACTGTTTTACCTTCTCATCGAACCTTAAGTAGTTCAGCTCTGCTTATAAAACTGATACAAACCACAGAAACTCATGCATAAATGCTCTTTAGTAAATAGTGAGAATTTCGTTGGGTTTGTGCATTGTATGAAATCATAAGCGCCCAAAAATCTCTTGGTTTACCAGAAATGAACTCTTGCTTGTAGGAAGACAGAGATCCTGTGGTTGAACTCCCTTTCTGAAGGGAAATGCAGACCTGAGTTCTCATCCCTGAAACACACTATGTTTTAAGGCAAGAAGAATGCTCTTCTTTCCAGTGTCTCCAACACAGCAAGAAATATTAGCATGCCCAGAAAAAAAAGAACTGTGTTTCCTCCTCATACGCACCATATTTACTTCAACTCTGCATATGAAACTGTTACAAAAAACAGCTCCTCTTACATAAAGGCTCTTTAGTTAATAGTGAGAAATGGGTTGGGCTGTGAATTGTGTAAAATCATTTGAGCCCAAAATTCAATGGGTTTTTCCAGAAATGAACTTTTGCTTGGAGGAAGACCCAGATCCGGGGGTTGAACTCCGTTTATGATGGAAAAATCAGACTTGAGTTCTCATCCCTGAAACACACTCTGTTTTAAGGCAAGAAGCAAGCTCTTTTTTCCAGTGTCTGCAATACATCAATAACTATGAGCATGCCCAGAAAAAAAGAACTGTGTTTCCTACTCATAAGGACCATATGTAGTTCAACTCTGCTTATGAAACTGACACAAACCACAGCTCCTCTCACATAAATGCTCTTTAGTTAATAGTGAGAAACGCGTTGGTTTCGTGAACTGTGTAAATTCATTTGAGGAAAAATTCACTGGGTTTATCAGAAATGAAATCTTGCTTGTAGGAAGACACAGATCCAAGTGTTTTACTCCACTTCTGAAGGAGAAATTCAGACCAGTGTTCTCATCGATGAAACACACGCGGTTTTAAGGCAAGCATCATCCTCTTCTTTCCAGCGTATCCAATACAACAAGAAGCGTGGATGCCCAGAAAAAAAGAACTGTTTTTCGTGCACAAAGGAAACATATGTAGTTCAACTCTGCTTATGAAACTGAGACAAACCACAGATCCTCTTAAATGAATGCTCTTTAGTTAATGTTGAGAATCTCTTTGGGTTCTTTCACTGTGTAAAATCATTTGAGCCCATAATTCATTGGGTTTAAAGAAATGAACTATTGCTTGTAGGAAGAAACAGATCTAGGGGTTGAACTCCGTTTCTTAAGGGAAATTCAGACCTTAGTTCTCATCCCTGAAGCACACTCTGTATTAAGGCAAGAAGCATCCTCTTCTTTCCAGCGTCCAATACAACAAGAACCATGAGCATGCCCAGAAAAAAAGAACTGTGTTTCCTACTCATCCGGACCATATTTTTTTCAACATTGCTTATGAAACTGATGCAAACCACAGCTCCTCTTACACAAATGCTCTTTAGTTAATAGTGAGAATCGCGTTGGGTTCGTACACTGAGTAAAATAATTTGAGCACAAAAATCACTTGGTTTACCAGAAATGAACTCTTGATTGTAGGAAGAAACACATCCTGGAGTTGAACTCCGTTTCTGAAGTGTAATTCAGAACTGAGGTTTCGTCCCTGAAGGACACTCTGTTTTAAGGCATTAACCATCCTCTTCTTTCCAGCCTCTCTAATACAGCAAGAACCATGAGCATGCCCAGAAAAAAAAGAACTGGGTTTCCTACTCATAAGGACCACATCTAATTCAACTGTGCTTATGAAACTGATACAAACCAAAGCTCCTCTTACATAAATGCTCTTTAATTAATAGTGAGAAACGCGTTATGTTTTAGAACTCTCTAAAATCATTTGAGCCCATAATTCACTGGGTTTTCCTGAAATGAACTATTGCTTGTAGGAAGACACAGATAATGGTGTTTACCTCTGTTATTGAAGGGAAATTCAGACCAGAGTTCTCATAACTAAAACACACACTGTTTTAAGGCAAGAAGCAACCTCTTCTTTCCTGCGTCTCCAATGCAGCAAGAAACATGAGAATACCCAGAAAAAAAAAACTGTTTTTCCTACTCATAAGGACAATATGTAGTTCAACTCTGCTTATGACACTGCTACAAACAATAGCTCCTCTTACATAAATGCTCTTTAGTTAAGAGTGGGAATCGCGTACGTCTGGTGAACTGTGTAAAATCATTTGAGCCCCAAATTCACTTGGTATACCAAAAATGAACATTTGATTATAGGAAGAAACAGATCCTGGGGTTTTTCTGCGTTTCTGAGGGAAATTCAGACCAGTGTTCTCATCAATGAAACCCAATCTGATTTAATGCAAGAAGTAACCTCTTCTTTCCAGCGTCTCCAATGCTGCAAGAATCATGAGCATGCCCAGAAAAAAAGAACTGTGTTTCCTACACATTCAGACCATATGTAGTTCAACTCTGCTTATGAAACTGATTCAAACCACAGCTCCTCGTACATAAATGGTATTGAGTTAATAGTGAGAAACGTATTGAATTCGTGAACTGTGTTAAATCATTTGAGCCCATAATTCACTGGGTTTACCTGAAATGAACTCTTATATGTAGGAAGACACAGATCCAGGGGTTCAACTCCGCTTCTGAAGGGAAATTCAGACTAGTGTTCTCATCCATGAAAAAAACGGTGTTTTAACGCAAGAATAATGCACGTCTTTCCAGCGTCTCAAACACAGCAAGAAATATGAACACGCCCAGAAAAAAAGAACTGTGTTTCCTGCACATACGGACCATATCTAGGTGAACTCTGCTCATGAAAGTGGTACAAACCACAGTCCCTCCTACATAAATGCTTTTTAGTTAATAGTGAGAAACGCATTGGGTTTGTGAACTGTGTAAAATCATTTGAGCCCTAAATTCACTGGATTTACCACAAATGAACTCTTGCTTGTAGGAAGACACAGATCCTGGGGTTTAACTCCGTTTCTGAAGGGAAAATCACACCAGAGTTCTCATCCCTGAAACACACTCTGTTTTAAGGCAAGAAGCATCCTCTTCTTTCATGCATGACAAGTACAGCAAGAACCATGAGCATGCCCAGAAAAAAAGAACTGTGCTTCCTACTCATAAGGACCACATTTAATTCAACTCTGCTTATGAAACTGATACAAAGCACAGCTCCTCTTACATAAAGGCTCTTTAGTTAATAGTGAGAAATGGGTTGGTTATGTGTACTGTGTAAATTCATTTGAGCCTAAATTTCTCTGGGTTTACCAGAAATGAACTATTGCTTGTAGGAAGACGCAAATACTGGGGTTTAACTCCGTTTCTGAAGGAAAAATCAGACCAGAGTTCTCATCCCTGAAACACACTCTGTTTTAAGGCAAAAAGTATCGTCTTCTTTCCAGCATTTCCAATATATTAAGAACCATGAGAATACCCAGAAAAAAAGAACTGTGTTTCCTACTCATAAGGACCATATGTAGTTCAACTCTGCTTATGAAACTGATACAAACCACAGCTCCTCTTATATAAAGTCGATTTAGTTAATAGTGAGAAACATGTTGTTTTCATGAACTGTGTAAATTCATTTAAGCCCAGAAATCACTGGGTTTATAAGAAATGAATTCTTGTTTGTAGGATGACACAGATCCTGGGTTTTAACTCTGTTTTTGAAGGGATATTCAGAACAGAGGTCTCATCCAAGAAACCCACTCTGTTTTAACACAAGAAGCAAGCTCTTCTTTCCAGCGTCTCCAATACTGCAAGAATCATGAGCATGCCAGGAAAAAGAACTGATTTTCCTAATCATACGGACCATATGTAGTTCAACTCTGCTTATGAAATGGATACAAACCACAGCTCCTGCTACATAAAGGCTCTTTAGTTAATAGTTAGAAACGGGTTAGATTTGTGGACTGTGTAAATTCATTTGATACGAAAATTCAATGTGTTTACCATTAATGAACTCTTGCATGTAGGAAGACAGAGATCATGGGGTTTAACTCTGTTTCTGATGGGAAATTCAGACCAGAGTTCTCATCCCTGAAACACATTCTGTTTTAAGGCAAGAAGCATCATCTTCATTCCAGAGACACCAATACAGCAAAAACATGTGCATACCCAGAAAAAAAGAAATATGTTTCCTACTCATAAGGACCACATCTACTTCAACTCTCCTTATGAAACTGATACAAACCACAGCTCCTGCTACATAAAGGCTATTTAGTTAATAGTTAGAAATGGGTTCAGTTTGTGAACTATGTAAAAACATTTGATACCAAAATTCACTGAGTTTAATATTAATGAACTCTTGCTTGGAAGAAGACACAGATCTTGGAGTTGAACTCCGTTTCTGAAGGGAAATTCAGACCTTAGTTTTCATACCAGAAACACACACTGTTTTAAGGCAAGAAGCATTCTCTTCTTTCCAGCATTTCCAATACAGCAAGAAACATGAGCATCCCCAGAGAAAAAGAATTGTGTTTCCTACTCATATGGACCAATGTAGTTCAACTATGCTTATGAAACTGATACAAACCACAGCTCCTCTTATATAAAGTCTCTTTACTTAATAGTGAGAAACGTGTTTGTTTTGTGAACTGTGTAAATTCATTTGAGCCCAGATATCACTGGGTTTAATAGAAATGAACTGTTGCTTGTAGGAAGCCACAGATACTGGGGTTTAACTCCGTTTCTGAAGGGAAATTCAGACCAGCGTTCATTTTCAGGAAACCCATTCTGTTTTAAAGTAAGAAGTATCCTCTTCTTTCCAGCGTCTCCAATATAGCAAGAACAATGAGCATGCCCAGAAAAAAATAACTGTGATTCCTACTTATAAGGACCATAGGTAGTTCCACTCTGCTTATGAAAATGATACAAACCACAGCTCTTCTTACATAAATGCTCTTTACTTAATAGTGAGAAACGTGTTTGTTTTGTGAACTGTGTAAATTCATTTGAGCCCAAAATTCACTGGGTTTACCATTAATGAACTATTGCTTGTAGGAAGATACAGATCATGGGGTTTAACTCTGTTTCTGAAGGAAAAATCAGTCCAGAGTTCTCATCCCTGGAACACACTCTGTTTTAAAGCAAGACGCATCCTCTTCTTTCCAGAATCTCCAATACAGCAAGAACCATGAGCATGCCCAGAAAAAAAGAACTGTGATGAGCTTGCTTCTTGTGTTAAAACACAGTGTGTATCAGGGATGAGAACTATGGTCTGAATTTCCCTTCAAAAACGGAGTTTTTGATCAGAGTCTTCCTACAAGCTAGAGTTTATTTCTGGTAAACCAAGTGAGTTTTGGGCTAAAATGTGTTTACACAGTTCAAAACCACAATGAGAATCTCACTATTAACTAAAGAGCATTTCTGTAAGAGGAGCTGTGGTTTGTACCAGTTTCATAAGTAGAGTAGAACTACATATGGTCTGTATGAGTAGGAAACACAGGACTTTTTTTCAGGGCATGTTCGTGGTTTTTGCTGTATGTTAGAATCTGGAAAGAAGAGCTTGCTTCTTTCGTTAAAACAGAGTATGTTTCAGGGATGAGAACTCTGTTCTGAATTTCCCTTCAGAAACGGAGTTAGACCCAGGATCTGTGTCTTCCTACATGTAAGAGTTCATTTCCTGTAAACTCATTGAATTTTGGGCTCAAATGATTTTTCTCGGTTCACAAACCCAACGCGATACTCACTTTTAATGAAAGAAGATTTGTGTAAGAGGAGCTGTGGTTTGTACCAGTTTCATAAGCAGAGTTGAACTACATATGGTCTGTATGAGTAGGAAACACAGTTCATTTTTTCTGGGCATGCTCGTGGTTCTTACTGAATTGGAGACAGTGGAAAGAAGAGGATGATTCTTGCCTTAAAACAGAGTTTTTTTTCATGGATGAGAACTCTGGTCTGAATATCCCTTCAGAAACGGACTTAAACCTCAGAATATGTGTCTTCTTACAAGCAAGAGTTCATTTCTGGCAAACCCAGTGAATTTTGGGCTGAAATGATTTTTCTCATTTCACGAACCCAACGCGATTCTCACTATTAACTAAAGAGCATTTATGTAAGAGGAGCTGTGGTTTGTATCAGTTTCATAAGCAGAGTTCAAGTATATATGGTCTGCATAAATTGGAAACCCAGTTCTTTATTTCAGGGCATGCTCATGGTTCTTGCTGTATTGGAGACGATGGAAAGAAGAGCTTGCTTCTTGCATGAAAATAGAGTGTGTTTCATGGATGAGAACTCTGGTCTGATTTTCCCTTCAGAAACTGAGTTAAACCCCATGATCTGTGTCTTCTTACAAGCAAGAGTTCATTTCGGGTAAACCAAGTGAATTTTCGGGTCAAATGATTGTACACAGTTCTAGAACCTAACACGATTATCACTATTAACTAAAGAGCATTTATGGAAGAGGAGCTGTTGTCTGTATCAGTTTCATAGGCAGAATTCAACTACATATAGTCTGTATGAGTAGGAAACACAGTTCTTTTTTTCAGGGCATGCTCATTGTTCTTGCTGTATTTTAGACTCTAGAAAGAAGAGCTTGCTTCTTGCGTTAAAACATAGTGTGTATCAGGGATGAGAACTATGGTCTGAATTTCCCTTCAAAAACGGAGTTAAACCCCAGGATCAGTGTCTTCCTACAAGCAAGAGTTTATTTCTGGTAAACCCAGTGAATTTTGGGCTGAAATGATTTTACACAGTTCAAAATCCCAATGCGATTCTCACTATTAACTAAAGAGCATTTATGTAAGAGGAGCTGTGGTTTGTACCAGTTTCATAATTAGAGTAGAACTACATATGTCAGTATGAGTAGGAAACACAGTTCTTTTTTTCAGGGCATGTTCATGGTTTTTGCTGTATGTTAGAATCTGGAAAGAAGAGCTTGCTTTCTGTGTTAAAACAGAGTGTGTTTCAGGGATGAGTACTCTCTTCTGGATTTCCCTTCAGAAACGGAGTTAATCCCCAGGATATTTGTCTTCCTACAAGCAAGAGTTCATTTCTTGTAAACTCAGTGAATTTTGGGCTCAAATGATTTTTATGGGTTCACAAACCCAACACGATTCTCACTTTTAATGAAAGAGGATTTAAGTAAGAGGAGCTGTGGTTTCTATCAGTTTCATAAGCAGAATTGAACTACCTATGGTCTGTATGAGTAGGAAACACAGTTCATTTTTTCTGGGCATGCTCGTGGTTGTTACTGTATTGGAGTCGGTGGAAAGAAGAGGATGATTCTTGCCTTAAAACAGAGTTTTTTTTTTCAGGGATGAGAACACTGGTCTGAATTTGCCTTCAGAAACGGAGTTAAACCCCAGGATATGTGTCTTCCACAAGCAAGAGTTCATTTCTGGTAAACCCAGTGAATTTTGGGCTGAAATGATTTTTCTCATTTCATGAACCCAACGCGATTCTCACTATTAACTAAAGAGCATTTATGTAAGAGGAGCTGAGGTTTGTATCAGTTTCATAAGCAGAGTTTAACTACATATGGTCTGCATAAGTAGGAAACCCAGTTCTTTTTTTCAGGGCATGCTCATGGATCTTGCTGTATTATAGCCTCTGGAAACAAGAGCTCGCTTCTTTGTTAAAACAGAGTGTGTTTCAGGGATGAGAACTCTGGTCTAAATGTCCCTTCAGAAATGGAGTTAAACCCCAGTATCTGTGTCATCCTACAAGCAAGAGTTCATTTCTGGTAAACCCAGTGAATTTTGGGCTGAAATGATTTTTCGCAGATCACGAAACCAACGAGATTCTCACTATTAACTTAAGAGTATTTATGTAAGAAGAGCTATTGTATGTATCAGTTTCATATGCAGAGTTGAACTACATATAGTCTGCATGAGTAGGAAACACAATTCTTTTTTTCAGGGCATGCTCATGGTTCTTGCGGTATTTTAGTCTCTGGGAAGAAGAGCTTGCTTCTTGCGTTAAATCAGAGTGTGTTTCAGGGATGAGAACTCTGGTCCGAATTTGCCTTCAGAAACGGAGTTAAACCCCAGGATCTGTGTCTTTGTACAAGCAAGAGTTCATTTCTCGTAAACCAAGTGAATATTGGGCTCAAATGATTTTTCGCAGTTCACGAACCCAACACGATTCTCACTATTACCTAAAGAGCATTTATGTAAGAGGAGCTGTGCTTTGTATCAGTTTCATAAGCAGAGTTGAACTACATATGGTCTGCATAAGTAGGAAAACCAGTTCTTTTTTTCATGGCATGCTCATGGATCTTGCTGTATTTTAGACTCTGGAAAGAAGAACTTGCTTCTTGCAATAAAACAGAGTGTGTTTCATGGATGAGAACTCTGGTCTGAATTTCCTTTCAGAAATGGAGTTAAACCCCAGTATCTGTGTCATCCTACAAGCAAGAGTTCATTTCTGGTAAACCCAGTGAATTTTGGACTCAAATGGTTTTTCGCAGTTCATGAACCCACGTGATTTTCACTATTAACTAAAGAGAATTGATATAAGAGGAGCTGTGGTCTGTATCAGTTTCATAAGCAGAGTTGAACTAAATATGGAACGTATGAGTAGGAAACACAGTCCTTTTTTTCTGGGCAAGCTCATGGTTCTTTCTGTATTGGAGACGCTTAAAAGAAGAGCTTGCTTCTTGCATTAAAACAGAGTGTGTTTCATGGATGAGAACTCTGGTCAGATTTTCCCTTCAGAAACGGAGTTAAATCCCATGATCTGTGTCTTCCTACAAGCAAGAGTTCAGTGCTGGTAAACATACTGAATTTTGGGCTCAAATGATTTTTCCCAGTTCACGAACACAACACTATTATCACTAATAACTAAAGAGCATTTATGTAAGAGGAGGTGTGGTCTGTATCAGTTTCATAAGCAGAGTTGAACTAAATATGGGCCATATGAATAGGAAACACAGTTCTTTTTTCAGGCCATGCTCATTGTTCTTGCTATATTTTAGACTCTGGAAAGAAGAGCTTGCTTCTTCGTTAAAACAGAGTGTGTTTCATGGATAAGAACTCTGGTCTGAATTTCCCTTCAGAAACGGAGTTAAACCCCAGGATCTGTGTTTTCGTACAAGCAAGAGTTCATTTCTCGTAAACCAAGTGAATTTTGAGCTCAAATGATTTTTTGCAGTTCACCAACCCAAACCGTTTCTCACTTTTACCTAAAGAGCATTTATGTAAGAGGAGCTGTGGTTTGTTTCAGTTTCAGAAGCAGAGTTGAACTAAATATGGACCATATGAATAGGAAACACAGTTCTTTTTTTCTGAGCATGCTCATGGTTCTTGCTGAACTGGAGACGCTGTAAAGAAGAGCTTGCTTCTTGCATTAAAACAGTGTGTTTCATGGATGAGATCTCTGGTCTGAATTTCCTTTCAGAAACGGAGTTAAACCCCATGATCTGTGTCTTCCTTCAAGCATGAGTTCATTTCTTGTAAACCAAGTGAATTTTCGGCTCAAATGATTTTACACAGTTCTAGAACACAACGCCATTTTCACTATTAACTAAAGAGCATTTACGTAAGAGGAGCTGTGGTCTTTATCAGTTTCATAGGCAGAGTTCGACTACATATGGTCCATATGAGTAGGAAAGACAGTTCTTTTTTAGGGTCATGCTCATTGTTCTTGCTGTATTTTAGACACAGAAAGAAGAGCTAGCTTCTTGCATTAAAACAGAGTGTGTTTCATGGTTAAGAACTCTGGTCTGATTTTCTCTTCACAAACGGACTTAAACCCCAGGATATGTGTCTTCCTACAAGCAAGAGTTCCTTTCTGGTAATCCAGTGAATTTTGGGCTGAAATGATTTTTCTCATTTCACGAACCAACGCGATTCTCACTATTAAGTAAAGAGCATTTATGTAAGAGGTGCTGGGGTTTGTATCAGTTTCATAAGCAGAGTTGAACTACATATGGTCTGCATAAGTAGGAAACCCAGTTCTTTTTTTCAGGGCATGCCCATGGATCTTGCAGTATTTTAGACTCGGGAAAGAAGAGCTTGCTTCTTGAGTTAAAACACAGTGTGTATCAGGGATGAGAACTCTGGTCTGAATTTGCCTTCAGAAACGGACTTGAACCACAGGATAAGTGTCTTCCTACAAGCAAGAGTTCATTTCTGGTAAACCCAGTGAATTTTGGGCTGAAATGATTTTTCGCATTTCACGAACCCATCGCGATTCTCACTATTAACTAAAGAGCATTTATGTAAAAGGAGCTGTGCTTTGTATCAGTTTCATAAGCAGAGTTGAACTACATATGGTCTGAATGAGTAGGAAACCCAGTTCTTTTTGTCAGGGCATGCCCATGGACATTGATGTATTTTAGCCTCTGGAAAGAAGAGCTTGGTTCTTGCGTGAAAACAGAGTGTGTTTCAGGGATGAGAACTCTGGTCTGAATTTCTCTTTAGAAACGGAGTTAAATCCCATGATCTGTGTCTTCCTACAAGCAAGAGTTAATTTCTGGTAAACCAAGTGATTTTTCGGCTCAAATGATTTTACACAGTTCTAGAATACAATGCGATTTTCACTATTAACTAAAGAGCTTTTATGTAAGAGGAGCTGTGGTTTGTGTCAGTTTCATAAACAGAGTTGAACTACATATAGTCCGTAATTATTGGAAACACATTTCTTTTTTTCAGGCCATGCTCATGGTTCTTGCTGTATTTTTTACTCTGGAAAGAAGAGTTTGATTCTTGCGTAAAAACACAGTATGTATCAGGGATGAGAACTCTGGTCTGAATTTCCCTTAAGAAATTGAGATAAACTGCAGGATCTGTGTCTTCCTACAATCATGAGTTCATTTCTGGTAAATCCAATGATTTTTGAGCTCAAATGATTTTAGACAGTTCATTAACCCAACGCAATTCTGACTATTAACTAAAGAGCATTTATGTAAGAGGAGCTGTGGTTTGTTTCAGTATCATAAGCAGAGTTGAATTACGTATGGTCCTTATGAGTAGGAAACACAGTTCTTTTTTTCTGGGCATGCTCATGGTTCTTGCTGTATTGGAGACTCTGGAAAGAAGAGCTTGCTTCTTGCATTAAAACAGATTGTGTTTCATGGATGATAACTCTGGTCTGATTTAACCTTCAGAAACTGAGTTAAACCCCATGATCTGTGTCTTCCTACAAGCAAGAGTTCTTTTCTGGTAAATCAAGTGAATTTTCGGCTCAAATGATTATACACAGTTCTAGAACCCAACACGATTATCACTATTAAGTAAAGAGCATTTATGTAAGAGGAGCTGTTGTCTGTATCAGTTTCATAGGCAGAGTTCAACTACATATGGTCCGTATGAGTAGGAAACACAGTTCTTTTTTTCAGGGTATGCTCATTGTTCTTGCTGTATTTTAGACTCTGGAAAGAAGAGCTTGCTTCTTGCGTTAAAACACAGTGTGTATCAGGGATGAGAACTATGGTCTGAATTTCCCTTCAAAAACGGAGTTAAACCCCAGGATCAGAGTCTTCCTACAAGCTACAGTTTATTTCTGGTAAAACCAGTGAATTTTGGGCTGAAATGTGTTTACACAGTTCAAAACCCCAATGAGAATCTCACTATTAACTAAAGAGTATTTATGTAAGAGGAGCTGTGGTTTGTACCAGTTTCATAAGTAGAGTAGAACTACATATGGTCTGTATGAGTAGGAAACACAGGACTTTTTTTCAGGGCATGTTCATGGTTTTTGCTGTATGTTAGAATCTGGAAAGAAAAGCTTGCTTCTTTCGTTAAAACAGAGTGTGTTTCAGGGATGAGAACTCTGTTCTGAATTTCCCTTCAGAAACGGAGTTACATCCAGGATCTGTGTCTTCCTACAAGCAAGAGTTCATTTCCTGTAAACTCAGTGAATTTTGGGCTCCAATGATTTTTCTCGGTTCAAAAACCCAACGCGATACTCACTTTTAATGAAAGAAGATTTGTGTAAGAGGAGCTGTGGTTTGTACCAGTTTCATAAGCAGAGTTGAACTACATATGGTCTGTATGAGTAGGAAACACAGTTCATTTTTTCTGGGCATGCTCGTGGTTCTTACTGAATTGGAGACAGTGGAAAGAAGAGGATGATTCTTGCCTTAAAACAGAGTTTTTTTTTCAGGGATGAGAACTCTGGTCAGAATTTGCCTTCAGAAACAGACTTAAACCCCAGAATATGAGTCTTCCTACAAGCAAGAGTTCATTTCTGGTAAACCCAGTGAATTTTGGGCTGAAATGATTTTTCCCATTTCACGAACCCAACGCGATTCTCACTATTAACTAAAGAGCATTTATGTAAGAAGAGCTGTGGTTTGTATCAGTTTCATGAGCAGAGTTGAACTACATATGGTCTGCATAAGTAGGAAACCCAGTTCTTTTTTTGAGGGCATGCTCATGGATCTTGCTGTATTTTAGCCTCTGGAAAGAAGAGCTTGCTTCTTGCGTTAAATCAGAGTGTGTTTCAGTGATGAGAACTCTGGTCTGAATTTCGCTTTAGAAACGGAGTTAAACCCCAGGATCTGTGTCTTCCAACAAGCAAGAGTTCATTTCTGGTAAACCAAGTGAATTTTCGGCTCAAGTGATTTTTCGCAGTTCACCAACCCAAACCGATTGTCACTATTAACTAAAGAGCATTTATGTAAGAGGAGCTGTGGTTTGTATCATTTTCATAAGCAGAGTTGAAATACATATGGTCCGTATGAGTAGGAAACACAGTTCTTTTTTTCAGGGCATGCTCGTGGTTCTTACCGTATTGGAGATGGTTGAAAGAAGAGGATGATTCTTGCCTTAAAACAGAGTTTTTTTTCAGGGATGACAACTCTGGTCTGAATATCCCTTCAGAAACGGACTTAAACCCCAAGATATGTGTCTTCTTACAAGCAAGAGTTCATTTCTGGTAAACCCAGTGAATTTTGGGCTGAAATGATTTTTCTCATTTCATGAACCCAACGCATTTCTCACTATTAACTAAAGAGCATTTATGTAAGAGGAGCTGTGGTTTGTATCAGTTTCATAAGCAGAGTTCAACTACATATGGTCTGCATAAATTCTAAACCCAGTTCTTTATTTCAGGGCATGCTCATGGTTCTTGGTGTATTGGAGACGATGGAAAGAAGAGCTTGCTTCTTGCATGAAAATAGAGTGTGTTTCATGGATGAGAACTCTGGTCTGCTTTTCCCTTCAGAAACTGAGTTAAACCCCATGATCTGTGTCTTCTTACAAGCAAGAGTTCATTTCTGGTAAACCAAGTGAATTTTCGGGTCAAATGATTGTACACAGTTCTAGACCCTAACATGATTATCACTATTAACTAAAGAGCATTTATATAAGAGGATCTGTGGTTTGTATCATTTTCATAAGCAGAGTTGAAATACATATGGTCCGTATGAGTAGGAAACACAGTTCTTTTTTTCAGGGCATGCTCGTTGTTCTTACTGTATTTTAGATGGTGGAAAGAAGAGGATGATTCTTGCCTTAAAGCAGAGATTTTTTTCAGGGATGAAAACTCTGGTCTGAATTTCCCTTCAGAAACGGAGTTAAACCCCAGTATCTGTGTCATCCTACAAGCAAGAGTTCATTTCTGGTAAACCCAGTGAATTTTGGGCTGAAATGAGTTTTCGCAGATCACGAAACCAACGAGATTCTCACTATTAACTTAAGAGCATTTATGTAAGAAGAGCTATTGTATGTACCAATTTCATATGCAGAGTTGAACTACATATGGTCTGCATGAGTAGGAAACACAATTCTTTTTTTCAGGGCATGCTCATGGTTCTTGCGGTATTTTAGGCTCTGGGAAGAAGAGCTTGCTTCTTGCGTTAAATCAGAGTGTGTTTCAGGGATGAGATCTCTGGTCCAAATTTGCCTTCAGAAACGGAGTTAAACCCCAGGATCTGTGTCTTCCTTCAAGCATGAGTTCATTTCTGGAAAACCAAGTGAATTTTTGGCTAAAATGATTTTACACAGTTGTAGAATTCAAAGATTATCACTATTAACTAAAGAGCATTTATGTGAGAGGTGCTGTGGTCTGTATCAGTTTCATAAGCAGAGTTGAACTACATATGGTCTGTATGAGTAGGAAACACAGTTCTTTTTTTATGGGCATGCTCGTGGTTCTTACAGTTTTGGAGACAGTGGAAAGAAGAGGATGATTCTTGCCTTAAAACATAGTGTTTTTCCAGTGTGAGAACTCTGGTCTGAATTTGACTTCAGAAACGGAGTTAAACCCCAGGTTCTGTGTCTTCCTACATGCAAGAGTTCATTTCTTGAAAACCCAGTGAATTTTGGGCTCAAATGATTTTACACAGTTCACGAACCCAACGCGATTCTCACTATTAACTAAAGAGCATTTATGTAAGAGGAGCTGTGGTTTGTTTCAGTATCATACACAGAGTTGAATTACATATGGTACATATGAGTAGGAAACACAGTTCTTTTTTCTGGGCATGCACATGGTTCTTGCTGTATTGGAGATGCTAGAAAAAGCTTGCTTCTTGAGTGAAAACAGAGTGTGTTTCATTGATGAGAACACTGGTCTGCATTTCTCTTCAGAAACGGAGTTAAACCGCAGGATCTGTGTCTTCCAACATGCAAGAGTTCATTTCTGGTAAACCCAGTGAATTTTGGGCTCACATGATTTTTCGCAGTTCACGAACCCACCGCTATTCTCAGTATTAACTAAAGAGGATTTATGTAAGTGGAGTTGTGGTTTGTATCAGTTTCATAAGCAGAGTTGAACTACATATGGTCTGTATGACTAAGAAACACAGTTCTTTTTTTCTGGGCATGATCATGTTTCTTACTGTATTGGATATGCTATAAAGAAGACGATGATTCTTGCCTTAAAACAGAGTGTTTTTCACGAATGAGAACTCTGGTCTGAATTTCCCTTCAGAAACGGAGTTAAACCCCAGGATCTGTCTCCTCCTACAAGCAAGATTTCATTTCTGGTTAACCCAGTGAATTTTTGGCTCAAATTATATTTCGCAGTTCACGAACCCAACGCGATTCTCAATATTAATTAAAGAGCATTTATGTAATAGGAGCTGTGGTCTGTATCATTTCATAAGCAGATTTGAGCTACATATGGTCCGTATGAGTAGGAAACACAGTTCTTTTTTGAGGGCATGCTCATGGTTCTTGCTGTATTTTAGACTCTGTAAAGAAGAGCTTGCTTCTTGTGTTAAAACACAGTGTGTTTCAGACATGAGAACTCTGGTCTGAATTTCCCTTCACAAACGGAGTTAAACCCCAGGATCAGTGTCTTCCTACAAGAAAGAGTCCATTTTTG
This sequence comes from Onychomys leucogaster, assembly GCA_949786385.1. NCBI lineage: Eukaryota > Metazoa > Chordata > Mammalia > Rodentia > Cricetidae > Onychomys > Onychomys leucogaster. Next base: position 23,866 of record CATKUP010000550.1, read on the forward strand.
GTAAACACAGTGAATTTTGGGCTCAAATGATGTTTCCCAGTTCACGAACCCAACGCGATTCTCACGATTAACTAAAGAGGATTTATGTAAGAGGAGCTGTGGTTTGTATCAGTTTCATAAGAAGAGTTGAACTACATATGGTCCGTATGAATAGGAAACACAGTTCTTTATTTCTGGGCATGCTCTTGGTTCTTACTGTTTTGGAGACAGTGGAAAGAAGAGGATGATTCTTGCTTAAAAAAGTGTTTTTTTTTCAGGGTGAGAACTCTGGTCTGAATTTGCCTTCAGAAACGGACTTAAACCCCAGGATATGTGTCTTCCTACAAGCAAGTGTTCATTTCTGGTAAACCCAGTGAATTTTGGGCTCAAATGATTTTTTGCAAATCATGAACCCAACGTGATTCTCACTATTAACTAAAGAGCATTTATTTAAGAGCTGCTGTGGTTTGTATCACTTTCGTATGCAGAGTTGATCTACATATTGTCTGTTTGAGTAGGAAACACAGTTCTTTTTTGAGGGCATTCTCATGGTTCTTGCTCTATTTTAGACTCTGGAAAGAAGAGCTTGCTTCTTGCGTTAAAACACAGTGTGTATCAGTGATCAGAACTCTGGTCTGAATTTCCCATCAGAAACAGAGTTAAACCCCAGTATCTGTGTCTTCCTACAAGCAGAGTTCATTTCTGGTAAATCAAGTGAATTTTTGGCAAAAATGATTTTTCGCAGTTCACCAAACCAAACCGATTCTCACTATTAACTTAAGAGCCTTTATGTAAGAGGAGCTATGCTTTGTATTAGTTTCATAAGCAGAGTTGAACTACATATGGTCCGTATGAGTAAGAAACACAGTTCTTATTTCTGGGCATGATCATGGTTCTTGCTCTATTGGAGACTCTGGAAGAAGAGCTTGCTTCATGCGTGAAAACAGAGTGTGTTTCATGGATGAGAACACTGGTCTGAATTTACCTTCAGAATCGGAGTTAAAATCCAGGATCTGTCTTCCTACATGGAAGAGTTTATTTCTGGTAAACCAAGTGAATTTTGAGCTCAAATGTTTTTACACAGTTCAAAAGCCCAATGTGATTCTAACTCTAAATAAACAGCATTTATTTAAGAGGTGCTGTGGTTTGTATCAGTTTCATAACCAGAATTGATCTACATATGGTCTCTATGAGAAGGAAACGCAGTTCATTTTTTAATGGCATGCTCAAGTTTCTTTCTGTATTGCAGACACTGGAAAGAAAAGCTTGCTTCTTGCATTAAAACAGAGTGTGTTTCATGGATGAGAACTCTGGTCTAAATTTCCCTTCAGTAACGGAGTAAAACCCCATGTTTGGTGTCTGCTTCAGGCACGAGATCATTTCTGTTAAACCAAGGGAATTTTCGGCTCAAATGATTTTACACAGTTCTAGAACCCAACGCGATTATCACTATTAACTAAAGAGCATTTATGTAAGAAGAGCTGTGGTCTGTATCATTTCATAAGCAGAGTTGAACTACATATGGTCTGTATGAGTAGGACACACAGTTCATTTTTTCTTGGCATGCTCATGGTTCTTTCTGTATTTTAGAATTTGGAAAGACGAGCTTGCTTCTTGCGTTAAAACAGATTGTGTTTCAGGGATGAGAACTCTGGTCTGGGTTTCCTTCAGAAATGGAGTTAAACCCCAGGATCTGTGTCATCCTACAAACAAGAGTTCATTTCTGGTAAACACAGTGAATTTTGGTCTCAAATGATGTTTCCCAGTTCACGAACCCAACATTATTCTCACTATTAACTAAAGAGCATTTATGAAAGAGGAGCTGTGGTTTGTTTCAGTATCATAAGCAGAGTTGAATTACATATGGTACATATGAGTAGGAAACACAGATCTTTTTTTCTTGGCATGCACATGGTTCTTAATGTATTGGAGACGCTGGATAGAAGAGGTTCATTCTTGCTTAAAAAAGAGTTTATTTTGAGGCTGAGAACTCCGGTCTGAATTTGCCTTCAGAAACGGACTTAAACCCCAGGATATGTGTCTTCCTACAAGCAAGAGTTCATTTCTGGTAAACCCAGTGAATTTTGGGCTGAAAGGATTTTTCGCAAATATGAACCCAACGCGATTCCCACTATTAACTAAAGAGCATTTATTTAAGAGGTGCTGTGGTTTGTATCGCTTTCGTAAGCAGAGTTGATCTACATATGGTCCATATGAGTAGGAAACACAGTTCTTTTTTGAGGGCATGCGCATGGTTCTTGCTCTATTTTAGACTCTGGAAAGAACAGCTTGCTTCTTGCGTTAAAACACAGTGTGTATCAGTGATGAGAACTCTGGCCTGAATTTCCATTCAGAAACGGATTTAAACCCCAGGATCAGTGTCTTCCTACAAGCAAGAGTTCATTTCTGGTAAACCCAGTGAATTTTGGGCTCAAATGATTTTTCGCAGTTCACGAACCCTTCGCTCTTCTCACTATTAACTAAAGAGGATTAATGTAAGAGGAGCTGTGGTTTGTATCAGTTTCATAAGCAGATTTGAAGTACATATGGTCCATATGAGTAGGAAACACAGTTCTTTTTTTCAGGGCATGCTCATGGATCTTGCTGTATTTTAGATTCTGGAAAGAAGTGCTTGCTTCTTGCATTAAAACAGAGTGTGTTTCATGGATGAGAACTCTGGTCTGAATTTCCCTCCAGAAACGGAGATAAACCCGATGATCTGTGTCTTCCTAGAAGCAAGAGTTCATTTCTGGTAAACCAAGTGAATTTTCGCTCAAATGATTTTACACAGTTCTAGAACCCAACACGATTATCACTATTCACTAAAGAGCATTTATGTAATAGAAGCTGTGGTCTCTATCAGTTTCATAAGCAGAGTTGAATTACATATGGTCTGTATGAGTAGGAAACACAGTTCCTTTTTTCTGGGCATGCTTGTGGTTCTTACTGTTTTAGAGACTGTGGAAAGAAGAGGATGATTCTTGCCTTAAAACAGAGTGTTTTTCAGGTATGAGAACTCTGGTCTGAATTTGACTTCAGAAACGGAGTTAAACCCCAGGTTCTGTGTCTTCCTACATGCAAGAGTTCATTTCTTGAAAACCCAGTGAATTTTGGGCTCAAATGATTTTACACAGTTCACGAACCCAACGCGATTCTCACTATTAACTAAAGAGCATTTATGTAAGAGGAGCTGTGGTTTGTTTCAGTATCATACACAGAGTTGAATTACATATGGTACATATGAGTAGGAAACACAGTTCTTTTTTCTGGGCATGCACATGGTTCTTGCTGTATTGGAGATGCTAGAAAAAGCTTGCTTCTTGAGTGAAAACAGAGTGTGTTTCATTGATGAGAACACTGGTCTGCATTTCTCTTCAGAAACGGAGTTAAACCGCAGGATCTGTGTCTTCCAACATGCAAGAGTTCATTTCTGGTAAACCCAGTGAATTTTGGGCTCACATGATTTTTCGCAGTTCACGAACCCACCGCTATTCTCAGTATTAACTAAAGAGGATTTATGTAAGTGGAGTTGTGGTTTGTATCAGTTTCATAAGCAGAGTTGAACTACATATGGTCTGTATGACTAAGAAACACAGTTCTTTTTTTCTGGGCATGATCATGTTTCTTACTGTATTGGATATGCTATAAAGAAGACGATGATTCTTGCCTTAAAACAGAGTGTTTTTCACGAATGAGAACTCTGGTCTGAATTTCCCTTCAGAAACGGAGTTAAACCCCAGGATCTGTCTCCTCCTACAAGCAAGATTTCATTTCTGGTTAACCCAGTGAATTTTTGGCTCAAATTATATTTCGCAGTTCACGAACCCAACGCGATTCTCAATATTAATTAAAGAGCATTTATGTAATAGGAGCTGTGGTCTGTATCATTTCATAAGCAGATTTGAGCTACATATGGTCCGTATGAGTAGGAAACACAGTTCTTTTTTGAGGGCATGCTCATGGTTCTTGCTGTATTTTAGACTCTGTAAAGAAGAGCTTGCTTCTTGTGTTAAAACACAGTGTGTTTCAGACATGAGAACTCTGGTCTGAATTTCCCTTCACAAACGGAGTTAAACCCCAGGATCAGTGTCTTCCTACAAGAAAGAGTCCATTTTTGGTAAACACAGTGAATTTTGGGCTCAAATGATGTTTCCCAGTTCACGAACCCAACGCGATTCTCACGATTAACTAAAGAGGATTTATGTAAGAGGAGCTGTGGTTTGTATCAGTTTCATAAGAAGAGTTGAACTACATATGGTCCGTATGAATAGGAAACACAGTTCTTTATTTCTGGGCATGCTCTTGGTTCTTACTGTTTTGGAGACAGTGGAAAGAAGAGGATGATTCTTGCTTAAAAAAGTGTTTTTTTTTCAGGGTGAGAACTCTGGTCTGAATTTGCCTTCAGAAACGGACTTAAACCCCAGGATATGTGTCTTCCTACAAGCAAGTGTTCATTTCTGGTAAACCCAGTGAATTTTGGGCTCAAATGATTTTTTGCAAATCATGAACCCAACGTGATTCTCACTATTAACTAAAGAGCATTTATTTAAGAGCTGCTGTGGTTTGTATCACTTTCGTATGCAGAGTTGATCTACATATTGTCTGTTTGAGTAGGAAACACAGTTCTTTTTTGAGGGCATTCTCATGGTTCTTGCTCTATTTTAGACTCTGGAAAGAAGAGCTTGCTTCTTGCGTTAAAACACAGTGTGTATCAGTGATCAGAACTCTGGTCTGAATTTCCCATCAGAAACAGAGTTAAACCCCAGTATCTGTGTCTTCCTACAAGCAGAGTTCATTTCTGGTAAATCAAGTGAATTTTTGGCAAAAATGATTTTTCGCAGTTCACCAAACCAAACCGATTCTCACTATTAACTTAAGAGCCTTTATGTAAGAGGAGCTATGCTTTGTATTAGTTTCATAAGCAGAGTTGAACTACATATGGTCCGTATGAGTAAGAAACACAGTTCTTATTTCTGGGCATGATCATGGTTCTTGCTCTATTGGAGACTCTGGAAGAAGAGCTTGCTTCATGCGTGAAAACAGAGTGTGTTTCATGGATGAGAACACTGGTCTGAATTTACCTTCAGAATCGGAGTTAAAATCCAGGATCTGTCTTCCTACATGGAAGAGTTTATTTCTGGTAAACCAAGTGAATTTTGAGCTCAAATGTTTTTACACAGTTCAAAAGCCCAATGTGATTCTAACTCTAAATAAACAGCATTTATTTAAGAGGTGCTGTGGTTTGTATCAGTTTCATAACCAGAATTGATCTACATATGGTCTCTATGAGAAGGAAACGCAGTTCATTTTTTAATGGCATGCTCAAGTTTCTTTCTGTATTGCAGACACTGGAAAGAAAAGCTTGCTTCTTGCATTAAAACAGAGTGTGTTTCATGGATGAGAACTCTGGTCTAAATTTCCCTTCAGTAACGGAGTAAAACCCCATGTTTGGTGTCTGCTTCAGGCACGAGATCATTTCTGTTAAACCAAGGGAATTTTCGGCTCAAATGATTTTACACAGTTCTAGAACCCAACGCGATTATCACTATTAACTAAAGAGCATTTATGTAAGAAGAGCTGTGGTCTGTATCATTTCATAAGCAGAGTTGAACTACATATGGTCTGTATGAGTAGGACACACAGTTCATTTTTTCTTGGCATGCTCATGGTTCTTTCTGTATTTTAGAATTTGGAAAGACGAGCTTGCTTCTTGCGTTAAAACAGATTGTGTTTCAGGGATGAGAACTCTGGTCTGGGTTTCCTTCAGAAATGGAGTTAAACCCCAGGATCTGTGTCATCCTACAAACAAGAGTTCATTTCTGGTAAACACAGTGAATTTTGGTCTCAAATGATGTTTCCCAGTTCACGAACCCAACATTATTCTCACTATTAACTAAAGAGCATTTATGAAAGAGGAGCTGTGGTTTGTTTCAGTATCATAAGCAGAGTTGAATTACATATGGTACATATGAGTAGGAAACACAGATCTTTTTTTCTTGGCATGCACATGGTTCTTAATGTATTGGAGACGCTGGATAGAAGAGGTTCATTCTTGCTTAAAAAAGAGTTTATTTTGAGGCTGAGAACTCCGGTCTGAATTTGCCTTCAGAAACGGACTTAAACCCCAGGATATGTGTCTTCCTACAAGCAAGAGTTCATTTCTGGTAAACCCAGTGAATTTTGGGCTGAAAGGATTTTTCGCAAATATGAACCCAACGCGATTCCCACTATTAACTAAAGAGCATTTATTTAAGAGGTGCTGTGGTTTGTATCGCTTTCGTAAGCAGAGTTGATCTACATATGGTCCATATGAGTAGGAAACACAGTTCTTTTTTGAGGGCATGCGCATGGTTCTTGCTCTATTTTAGACTCTGGAAAGAAGAGCTTGCTTCTTGCGTTAAAACACAGTGTGTATCAGTGATGAGAACTCTGGCCTGAATTTCCATTCAGAAACGGATTTAAACCCCAGGATCAGTGTCTTCCTACAAGCAAGAGTTCATTTCTGGTAAACCCAGTGAATTTTGGGCTCAAATGATTTTTCGCAGTTCACGAACCCTTCGGTCTTCTCACTATTAACTAAAGAGGATTAATGTAAGAGGAGCTGTGGTTTGTATCAGTTTCATAAGCAGATTTGAAGTACATATGGTCCATATGAGTAGGAAACACAGTTCTTTTTTTCAGGGCATGCTCATGGATCTTGCTGTATTTTAGATTCTGGAAAGAAGTGCTTGCTTCTTGCATTAAAACAGAGTGTGTTTCATGGATGAGAACTCTGGTCTGAATTTCCCTCCAGAAACGGAGATAAACCCGATGATCTGTGTCTTCCTAGAAGCAAGAGTTCATTTCTGGTAAACCAAGTGAATTTTCGCTCAAATGATTTTACACAGTTCTAGAACCCAACACGATTATCACTATTCACTAAAGAGCATTTATGTAATAGAAGCTGTGGTCTCTATCAGTTTCATAAGCAGAGTTGAATTACATATGGTCTGTATGAGTAGGAAACACAGTTCCTTTTTTCTGGGCATGCTTGTGGTTCTTACTGTTTTAGAGACTGTGGAAAGAAGAGGATGATTCTTGCCTTAAAACAGAGTGTTTTTCAGGTATGAGAACTCTGGTCTGAATTTGACTTCAGAAACGGAGTTAAACCCCAGGTTCTGTGTCTTCCTACATGCAAGAGTTCATTTCTTGAAAACCCAGTGAATTTTGGGCTCAAATGATTTTACACAGTTCACGAACCCAACGCGATTCTCACTATTAACTAAAGAGCATTTATGTAAGAGGAGCTGTGGTTTGTTTCAGTATCATACACAGAGTTGAATTACATATGGTACATATGAGTAGGAAACACAGTTCTTTTTTCTGGGCATGCACATGGTTCTTGCTGTATTGGAGATGCTAGAAAAAGCTTGCTTCTTGAGTGAAAACAGAGTGTGTTTCATTGATGAGAACACTGGTCTGCATTTCTCTTCAGAAATGGAGTTAAACCGCAGGATCTGTGTCTTCCAACATGCAAGAGTTCATTTCTGGTAAACCCAGTGAATTTTTGGCTGAAATGATTTTTCGTATTTCTCGAACCCAATGCGATTCTCACTATTAACTAAAGAGCATTTATGTAAGAGAGGCTGTGGTTTGTATCAGCTTCATAAGCAGAGTTGAACTACATATGGTCTGCATAAGTAGGAAACCCAGTTCTTTTTTTCAGGATATGGTCATGGACCTTGCTGTATTTTAGACTCTGGAAAGAAGTGCTTGCTTCTTGCATTAAAACAGAGTGTGTTTCATGGATGAGAACTCTGGTCTGAATTTCCCTTCAGAAACAGAGTTAAACCCCATGATCTGTGTCTTCCTACAAGCAAGAGTTCATTTCTGGTAAACAAAGTTACTTTTGGGCTCAAATGTTTTTATACAGTTCAAAAACCCAATGCGATTCTCACTATTAACTAAAGAGCATTTATGTAAGAGGAGCAGTGATTTGTTTCAGTTTCATAAGCAGAGTTGAACTACATATGGTCCGTATGAGTAGGAAACACAGTTCTTTTTTTCCAGGGCTTGCTAATGGTTCTAGCTGTATTTTAGAATTTAGAAAGACAAGCTTGCTTCTTGCGTTAAAACAGATTGTATTTCAGGGATGAGAACTCTGGTCTGAATGTCCCTTCATAAACGGAGTTAATCCACAGGATCTGTGTCATCCTACAAACAAGAGTTCATTTCTGGTATACCCAATGAATTTTGGGCTCAAATGATTTTACAAATTCTTGAACCCAACGCGATTCTCACTATTAACTAAAGAGAATTTATGTAAGAGGAGCTGTGGTCTGTATCAGTTTCATAAGCAGAGATGAACTACATATGGTCCGTATGAGTAGGAAACACAGATCTTTTTTTCTTGGCATGCACATGGTTCGTACTGTATTGGAGACCCTGGAAAGAAGAGGATGATTCATACCTTAAAACAGAGTGTTTTTCAGGGATCAGAATTCTGTTCTGAATTTACCCTCAGAAACGGAGTTAAACCCCAGGTTCTGTGTCTTCCTACAAGCAAGAGATCATTTCTGGTAAACTCATTGAATTTTGGGCTCAAATGATTTTTTTGCAGTTCAAGAACACAACGCTATTCCGACTATTAACTAAAGAGCATTTATGTAAGAGGAGATTTGATTTGTATCAGTTTCATAAGCAGAGTTGAACTACATATGGTCAGTATGAATAGGAAACACAGTTCTTTTTTTCATGCCATACTCATGGTTCTTGCTGTATTTTAGACTCTGGAAAGAAGAACTTGCTTCTTGGTTAAAAAAGAGTGTGTTTCAGGGAGGAGAATTCTGGGATGAATTTCCCTGCAGAAACGGAGTTAAACCCCAGGATCTGTGTCTTCCTACAAGCAAGAGTTCATTTCTGGTAAACCAAGTGAATTTTGGGCTCAAATGATTATTTGCAGTTCACGAACCCTTCGCTCTTCTCACTATTAACTAAAGAGGATTTATGTTAGAGGAGCTGTGGTTTGTATCAGTTTCATAAACAGAATTGAACTACATATTGTCCGTATGAGTAGGAAACACAGTTCATTTTTTCAGAGCATGGTCATGGTTCTTGCTGTATTGGTGACTCTGGAAACAAGAGCTTGCTTCTTGCATTAAAACAGGGTGTGTTTCATGGATGAGAACTCTGGTCTGAATTTCACTTCACAAACGGAGTTAAACTCCATGATCTGTGTCTTCCTACCAGCAAGAGTTCATTTCTGGTAAACCAAGTGAATTTTCAGCTCAAATGACTTGACACAATTCTAGAAGCCAAGTCGATTATCACTATTAACCAAAGAGCATTTATGTAAGAGGAGCTGTGGTTTGAATCAGTTTCATAAGCAGAGTTGAACTACATATGGTCCGTATGAGTAGGAAACACAGTTCTTTTTTTCTGGGAATGATCATGGTTCTTACTCTATTGGAGACGCTGGATAGAAGAGGGTGATTCTTGCCTTAAAACAGAGTTTTTTTTCACAGATGAATACTATGGTCTGTATTTGCCTTCCAAATGGAGTTAAACCCCAAGATCTGTGTCTACCTACAAGCAAGAGTTCATTACTGGTAAACTCAGTGAATTTTTGGCTGAAATGATTTTTCGCAGTTCACGTCCCAACATGATTAACACTATTAACTAAAGAGGATTTATGTAAGAGTAGCTGTGGTTTGTATCAGTTTCATAAGCAGAGATGAACTACATATGGTCCGTATGAGTAGGAAACCCAGTTCTTTTTTTCAGGGCATGGTCATGGTTCTTGCTGTATTTTAGGCTCTGGAAAGAAGAGCTTGCTTCTTGCGTTAAAACTGAGTGTGTTTCAGGGTTGAGAACTCTGGTCTTAATTTACCTTCAGAAACGAGGTTACACCCGGGGATCTGTGTCTTCCTACAAGCAAGAGTTCTTTTCTCATAAACCCAGGGAATTTTGGGCTCAAATAATTTTTCGCATTTCATGAATCAAAACGCAATTCTCACTATTAACTAAAGAGGATTTATGTAAGAGGAGCTGTAGTTGTATCAGTTTCATTAGCAGAGTTGAAATATATATGGTCTGTATGAGTAGGAAACACAGTTCTTTTTTCTGGTCACGCTCATGGTTCTTAGTTTATTCGAGAAGCTTTGAAGAAGAGGATGATTCTTGCCTTAAAACAGAATGTTTTTCAGGGATGAAATAACTGGTCTGAATTTGCCTTCAGAAACGGAGTTAAACCCCAGGATCAGTGTCTTAATACAAGCAAGATTTCTTTTCTGGTAAACCCAGTGAATTTAGGGCTCAAATGATTTTTCGCAGTTCACGAACCCAACATGATTCTCACTATGAACTAATGAGCATTTCTGTAAGAGGAGCTCTGGTTTGTATCAGTTTCACAAGCAGAGTTGAACTACATATGGTCTGTATGTGTAGGAAACATAGTTCTTTTTTTCAAGGCATGCTCATGGTTCTTGCTGTATTTTAGACTCTGGAAAGAAGCGCTTGCTTCTTGTGTTAAAACAGAGTATGTTCCAGGGATGAGAACTATGGTCTGATTTTCCCTTTAGAAACGGAGTAAAACCCCAAGATCTGTGTCTTCTCAAAAGCAAGAGTTCATTTCGTGTAAACCCAGTGAATTTTGGGATGAAATGATTTTTCACAATTCACGAGCCCTACGTTATTCTCACTATTACCTAAAATGCATTTATATAAGAGGAGATTTGATTTGTATCAGTTTTATAAGCAGAGTTGATCTATATATGGTCAGTATGAATAGGAAACACTGTTCTTTTTTTGAGGCCATGCTCATGTTTATTGCTGTATTTTAGACTCTGAAAAGAAGAGTTTTCATCTTCGTTTAAACAGACTGTGTTTCAGGGATGAGAACTCTGGTCTGAATTTCCCTTCACAAACGGAGTTAAACACCATGATCTGTGTCTATCTACCAGCAAGAGTTCATTACTGGCAAAGCAAGTGAATTTTCTGCTCAAATGAATTTACACAGTTCTAGAACACAACGCGATTATCACTATTAACTAAAGAGCATTTATGTAAGAGAAGCTGCGTTCTGTATCATTTCATAAGCAGAGTTGAATTACATAAGGTCCGTATGAGTAGGAAACACAGTTCTTTTTTTCTGGGCATGCTCACGGTTCTTACCTTACTGGAAACGCTGGAAAGAAGAGGATGATTCTTGCCTTAAAAAAGAGTGTTTTTCAGGGTTGAGAATTCAGGTCTGAATTTGCCTTCATAAGCAGAGTTAAACCCCAGGATATGTCTCACTACAAGCAAGAGTTCAGTTCTGGTAAACCCATTGAATTTTGGGCTCAAATGATATTTTGCAGTTCAGGAACCCAAGGCTATTTTCACTATTAACTAAAGAGCATTTATGTAAGAGGAGTTGTGGTTTGTATCAGTTCCATAAGCAGAGTTGAACTACATATGGTCCGTCTGAATAGGAAACACAGTTCTTTTTTTCAGGGCATGATCATGGTTTTTGCTGAATTTTAGAATCTGGAAAGAAGTGCTTGCTTCTTGCTTTATAACATAGTGTATTTTAGGGATGAGAACTCTGGTCTGAATTTCCCTTCAGAAACGGTGTTAAACCCCAGGATCTGTGTCTTCCTAAAAGCAAGAGTTTATTTCTGGTAAAGCAAGTGAATTTTGGGCTCAAATGATTTTTCGCAGTTCATTAACCCAAGCCGATTCTGACTATTAACTAAAGAGCATTTATGTAAGAGGAGCTGTGGTCTGCATCAGTTTCATGAGCAGAGTTTAACTAAATATGGTCTGTATGAATAGGAAACATAGTTCTTTTTTTCATGCCATGCATATGGTTCTTGCTGTATTTTAGACTCTGGAAAGAAGAGCTTGCTTCTTCGTTAAAACAGAGTATGTTTCAGCGATGAGAACTCTAATCTGAATTTCCCTGCAGAAACGGAGTTAAATTCCAGGATCTGTGTCTTTCTACAAGCAAGAGTTCATTTCTGGTAAACACAGTGAATTTTGGGCTCAAATGATTTTTCGCAGTTCACGAACCCTTCGCTCTTCTCACTATTAACTAAAGAGGATTTATGTAAGAGGAGCTGTGGTTTCTATCAGTTTCATAAGCAGATTTGAACTACATATGGTCCGTATGAGTAGGAAACACAGTTCTTTTTTTCAGGGCATGCTCATAGTTCTTGCTGTATTGGTGACTCTGGAAACAAGAGCTTGCTTCTTGCATTAAAACAGGGTGTGTTTCATGGATGAGAACTCTGGTCTAAATTTCCCTTCACAAACGGAGTTAAACCCCATGATCTGTGTCTTCCTACCAGCAAGAGTTCATTTCTGGTAAACCAAGTGAATTTTCGGCTCAAATGACATTACACAGTTCTAGAACCCAACGCGATTATCACTATTAACTAAAGAGCATTTATGTAAGAGGAGCTGTGGTCTGTATCATTTCATAAGCAGAGTTGTACTACATATGGTCTGTATGAATAGGAAACACAGTTCTTTTTTTCAGGCCATGCTCATGTTTCTTGCTGTATTGTAGACTCTGGAAAGAAGAACTTGCTTCTTCATTTAAACAGAGGATGTTTCAGGGATGAGAACTCTGGTAGGAATTTCCCTTCAGAAATTGTGTTAAACCCCAGGATCTGTGCCTTCGTACAAGCAAGAGTTCATTTCTGCTAAACCCAGAGTATTTTAGGCTCAAATAATTTTTCGCTGTTCACCAACCCAAGCCGATTCTCACTATTAATTAAAGAGCATTTGTGTAAGAGGAGCTTGGTCTGTATCAGTTTCATAAGCAGAGTTGAACTAAATATGGTCCGTATGAATAGGAAACACAGTTCTTTTTTTCAGGCTATGCTCATCCTTCTTGATGTATTTTAGACTCTGGAAAGAAGAGCTTACTTCTACGTTAAAACCGAGTGTGTTTCAGGGATGAGAATTCTGGTCTGAATTTCCCTGCAGAAACGGAGTTAAACCCCAGGATCTGTGTCTTCCTACAAGCAAGAGTTCAGTTCTGGTAAACACAGTAAAATTGGGCTCAAATGATTTTACACAGTTCAAAAACCCAATGCGATTCTCACTATTAACTAAACAGCATTTATTTAAGAGGTGCTGTGGTATATATTAGTTTCATAAGCAGAATTGAACTACATATGGGCTGTATTAGTAGGAAACACAGTTCTTTTTTCTGGTCATGCTCATGGTTCTTAGTTTATTTGAGAAGCTGTAAAGAAGAGGATGATTCTTGCCTTAAAACAGAATGTTTTTCAGGGATGAAATCTCTGGTCTGAATTTGCCTTCAGAAACCGATTTAAACCACATGATCAATGTCTTAATACAAGCAAGATATCTTTTCTGGTAAACCCAGTGAATTTAGGGGTCAAATGATTTTTCGCAGTTCACGAACCCAACATGAATCTCACTATTAACTAAGGAGCATTTATGTAAGAGAGGCTCTGGTTTGTATCAGTTTCATAAGCACAGTTGAACTACATATGGTCCGTATGAGTAGGAAACAAGTTCTTTTTTTCAAGGCATGCTCATGGTTCTTGCTGTATTTTAGACTCTGGAAAGAAGCGCTTGCTTCTTGCGTGAAAACAGAGTATGTTCCAGGGATGAGAACTATGGACTGATTTTCCCTTCAGAAACGGAATAAAACCCCAAGATCTGTGTCTTCTTAAAAGCAAGAGTTCATTTCGTGTAAACCCAGTGAATTTTGGGATGAAATGATTTTTCACAAATCACGAGCCCTACGTTATTCTCACTATTACCTAAAGTGCATTTATGTAAGAGGAGATTTGATTTGTATCAGTTTTATAAGCAGAGTTGAACTACATATGGTCAGTATGAATAGGAAACACTGTTCTTTTTTTGAGGCCATGCTCATGTTTATTGCTGTATTTTAGACTCTGGAAAGAAGACCTTGCTTCTTCGTTAAAACAGAGTGTGTTTCAGCGATGAGATCTCTAATCTGATTTTCCCTGCAGAAACGGAGTTAAACCCCAGGATCTGTGTCTTCCTACAAGCAAGAGTTCATTTCTGGTAAACCCAGGGAATTTTGGGCTCCAAAGATTTTTCGCAGTTCACGAACCTAACATGATTCTCACTATTAACTAAAGAGGGTTTATGTAAGAAGAGCTGTGGTGTGTATCAGTTTCATAAGCAGAGTTGAACTACATATGGTCCGTATGAGTAGGAATCTCGGTTCTTTTTTTCTGGTCATGCTCATGGTTCTTGATGTATTGCAGCCGCTGGAATGAAGAGCTTGCTTCTTGCGTGAAAACAGAGTGTGTTTCAGGGATGAGAATTCTGGCCTGAATTTCCCTTCACAATCGAGTTAAACCCCAGGATCTGTGTCTTCCTACAAGCAAGAGTTCAGTTTATGTAAATCCAGTGAATTTTGGGCTCAAATGATATTTCTCAGTTCACCAACCATAACCGACTCTCACTATTATCTAAAGAGCATTTATGTAAGAGGAGATGTGGTTTGTATCATTTTCATATGCAGAGTTGAACTACATATGGTCCGAATGTAGGAAACGCAGTTCTTTTTTTCATGGCATGCTCAGTGTTCTTGCTCTATTTTAGACTCTGGAATGAAGAGCTTGCTTCTTGGGTTAAAACAGAGTGTGTTTCAGGGATGAGAACTCTGGTCTGAATATCCCTTCAGAAACGGAGATAATTCACAGGATCTGTATCTCGCTACAAGCAAGAGTTCATTTCTGGTAAACCCAGTGAATTTTGGGCTCAAATGCTTTTACACAGTTCACGAACCCAAAGCTATTCTCACTATGAACTAAAGAGCATTTATGTAAGAGGAGCTGTGGTTTGTTTCACTTTCATAAGCAGAGTTGAATTATATATGGTCCATATGAGTAGGAAACACAGTTCTTTTTTTCTCGGCATGCTCATGGTTCTTACTGTATTGGAGACGCTGGAAAGAAGAGATTCCTTCTTGCATTAAAACTGAGTGTGTTTCAGGGATGAGAATTCTGGTCTGAATATCCCTTCAGAAACGGAGTGAAAACCCAGGATCTGTGTCTTCCTACAAGCGGGAGTTCATTTCTGGTAAACCCAGTGAATTTTGGGCTCAAGATTTTTTGCAGTTCACGAACCGAACACGATTCTGCTTGTTAACTAAAGAGCATTTATGAAAGAGGTGCTGTGGTTTGTATCAGTTTCATATGCAGAGTTGAATTACTTATGGTCCGTATGAGTAGGAAACACAGTTCTTTTTTCAGGGCATGCTCATGGTTCTTGCTGTATTGGAGACACTGGAAAGAAGAGCACGATTCTTGAATTAAAACAGAGTGTTTATCAGGGATGAGAATTCAGGTCTGAATTTCCCTTCAGAAACAGAGTTAAACCCCATGATCTGTGTCTTCCTACAAGCAGGAGTTAATTTCAGGTAAACCCAGTGAATTTTCGGTCCAAATGATTTTTCGTATTTCACAAACACAACGCGATTCTCACTATTAACTACAGAGCATTTATGTAAGAGTAGCTGAGGGTTGTGTCAGTTTCATAAGCAGAGTTGAAATACATATGGTCCGTATGAGTAGGAATCACGGTTCTTTTTTTCTGGGCATGCTCATGGTCCTTGATGTATTGCAGCCGCTGGAAAGAAGAGCTTGCTTCTTGCGTGAAAACAGAGAGTGTTTCAGGGAAGAGAACTCTGGTCTGAATTTGCCTTCAGAAACGGAGTTAAACCCCAGGATCTTTGTCTTCCTACAAGCAAGAGTTCATTTCTGGTAAACCCAGAGAATTTTGGGCTCAAATTATATTTCCCAGTTCACCAACCCAACATGATCGTCACTATTAACTAAAGAGCCTTTATGTAAGAGGAGCTTTCCTTTGTATTAGTTTCATATGCAGAGTTGAACTACATATGGTCCGTATGAGTAGAAAACACAGTTCTTTTACTCAGGGCATGCTCATGGTTCTTGCTGTATTATAGACTAGGAAAGTAGAGCTTGCTTGTTGCGTTAATACAGACTGTGTTTCATGGATGAGAACATTGGTCTCAATTTACCTTCAAAATCGGAGTTAAAATCCAGGATCTGTGTCTTCCTACATGGAAGAGTTTATTTCTGGTAAACCAAGTGAATTTTGGGCTCAAATGATTTTACACAGTTGGAAACCTGAATGCGATTCTCACTATTAACTAAACAGCATTTATTTAAGAGGTGCTGTGGTTAGTTTCAGTTTCATAACCAGAGTTGATCTACATATGGTCTGAATGTGTAGGAAACACAGTTCTTTTTTTCAGGGCATGCACATGGTTCTTGTTGTATTGGAGAGGCTGAAAGAAGAGGATGATTCTTGCCTTAAAACAGAGTGTTTTTCAGGGATGAGAATTCTGGTCTGAATTTGCCATCAGAAACGTAGTTAAACCCCAGGATCTGTGTCTTCCTACAAGCAGGAGTTAATTTCAGGTAAACCCAGTGAATTTTGGGCTCAAATGTTTTTTTGCACTTAACGAACCCAACGCGATTCTCACTATAAACTAAACAGCATTTATTTATGAGGGTCTGTGGTTTGTATCAGTTTCATAAGCATAGTTGAAAAACATATGGTCTGTATGAGTGGGAAACACGGTTCTTTTTATCTGGGCATGCTCATGGTGCTTGATGTATTGGAGCCGCTGGAAAAAAGAGCTTGCTTCTGACATTAAAAGAGAGTGTGTTTCAGGGATGAGAACACTGGTCTGAATTTCCCTTCTGAAATGGAGTTAAACCCCAGGATCTGTGTATTCCCACAAGCAAGAGTTCATTTCTCGTAAATCCAGTGAATTTGGGGCTCAAAAGTTTTTTCGCAGTTAACGAACCCAACGCGATTGTCACTATTAACTAAAGAGCATTTATGTAAGAGGAGCTGTGGTTTGTATCAGTTTCATATGCAGAGTTGAATTACATATGGTCCGTATGAGTAGGAAACACAGTTCTTTTTTTCAGGGCATGCTCATATTCTTGCTATATTTTAGAATCTGGAAAGAAGAGCTTGCTTCTTGCGTTAAAGCAGAGTGTGTTTCAGGGATGAGAACTCTGGTCTGAATTTCGATTCAGAAACGGAGTTAAACCACAGGATCTGTGTCTTCCTACAAGAAAGAGTTCATTTCTGGTAAACAAGGTGAATTTTGGGCTGAAATGATTTTTCGCAGTTCACCAACCCAAACCGATTCTCACTACTAACTAAAGAGCATTTATGTAAGAGGAGCTGTGATTTGCTTCAGTTTCATAAGCAGAGTTGAACTACATATGGTCCATTTGAGTAGGAATCTCGGTTCTTTTTTTCTGGGCATGCTCATGTTTCTTGATGTATCCCAGCCACTGGAATGAAGAGCTTGCTTCTTGCGTGAAAACAGAGTGTGTTTCAGGGATGAGAATTCTGGTCTGAATTTCCCTTCACAATCAGAGTTAAACCCCAGGCTCTGTGTCTTCCTACAAGCAAGAGTTCAGTTTAGGTAAATCCAGTGAATTTTGGGCTCAAATGATTTTTCTCAGTTCACCAAGCATAACTGATTCTCACTATTATCTAAAGAGCATTTATGTAAGAGAAGATGTTGTTTGTATCATTTTAATATGCAGAGTTGAACTACATATGGTCCGAATGAGTAGGAAACAAAGTTCTTTTTTTCAGGGCATGCTCATGGTTCTTTCTCTATTTTAGACTCTGGAAAGAAGAGCTTGCTTGCTGGGTTAAAACAGAGTGTGTTTCAGCGATGAGAACTCTGGTCTGAATATCCATTCAGAAACGGAGTTAAACCCCAGGATCTGTACCTTCCTACAAGTAAGAGTTCATTTCTGTTAAACCCAGTGAACTTTGTGCTGAAATGATTTTTTGCAGTTCACAAACCCAACACGATTCTCACTGTTAACTAAAGAGCATTTATGAAAGAGGAGCTGTTGTTTGTATCAGTTTCACATGCAGAGTTGAACTACATATGATCCGTATGAGTAGGAAACACAGTTCTTTTTTTCTGGGCGTGCTCATGGTTCTTGATGCATTGGAGCCACTGGAATAAGAGCATGTTTCTTGCATGAAAACAGACTGTTTTTCAGGGATGAGAACTCTGGTCTGAATTTGCCTTCAGAAACGGAGTTAAACCCCAGGATCTGTGTCTTCCTACAAGCAAGAGTTCATTTCTGGTAAACCCAGTGAATTTTGGGCTCAAATGCTTTTACACAGTTCACGAACCCAACGCTATTGTCACTATGAACTAAAGAGATTTATGTAAGAGGAGCTGTGGTTTGTATTAGTTTCATATGCAGAATTGAACTACATATGGTCCTTATGAGTAGAAAACACAGTTCTTTTTCTCACGGCAGGCTCATGATTCTTGCTGTAATATAGACTCTGGAAAGTAGAGTTGCTTTTTGTGTTAATACAGACTGTGTTTCATGGATGAGAACGCTGGTCTGAATTTACCTTCAAAATCGGAGTTAAAATCCAGGATCTGTGTCTTCCTACATGGAAGAGTTTATTTCGGGTAAACCAAGTGAATTTTGGGCACAAATGATTTTACACAGTTTGAAACCTGAATGCGATTCTCACTATTAACTAAACAGTATTTATTTAAGAGGTGCTGTGGTTAGTTTCAGTTTCATAACCAGAGTTGATCTACATATGGTCTGTATGAGTAGGAAACACAGTTCTTTTTTCAGGGCATGCACATGGTTCCAGCGATATTGGAGATGCTGGAAAGTAGAGGATTATTCTTGCCTTAAAACAGAGTGTTTTTCAGGGTTGAGAATTCTGCTCTGAATTTGCCTTCAGAAACGTAGTTAAACACCAGGATCTTTGTCTTCCTACAAGCAGGAGTTAATTTCAGGTAAACACAGTGAATTTTGGACTCAAATGATTTTTCTCAGTTCACCAACCAAAACCGATTCTCACTATTAACTAAAGAGCATTTATGTGAGGGTCTGTGGTTTGTATCAGTTTCATATGCAATGTTGAACTATATATGGTCCGTATGAGTAGGAAACAGAGTTCTTTTTTTCTGGGCGTGATCATGGTTTTTGATGTATTGGAGCCGCTGGAAAAAAGAGCTTGCTTCTTGAGTGAAAACAGAGTGATTTTCAGGGATGAGAACTCTGGTCTGAATTTGCTTCGGAAACAGAGTGAAACCTCAGGATCTTTGTCTTCCTACCAGCAAGAGTTCATTTCTGGTAAACACAGTGAATTTTGGGCTCAAATGATTTTACACAGTTCACGAAACCAACGCTATTCTCACTATTAACTAAAGAGCATTTATGTAAGAGGAGCTGTGGTTTGTTTCAGTTTCATAAGCAGAGTTGATCTACATATGGTCTGTATGAGTAGGAAACACAGTTCTTTTTTTCTGGGCATGCTCATGGTTCTTGCTCTATGGCAGACGCTGGAAAGAGGAGGATGATTCTTGCGTGAAAACAGAGTGTGTTTCATGGATGAGAACACTGGTATGAATTTACCTTCAAAACGGAGTTAAAATCCAGGATCTGTGTTTTCCGACATGGAAGAGTTTATTTCTGTTAAACCAATTGATTTTGGGTTCAAATGATTTTACACAGTTCAAAACCCCAATGCGATTCTCACTATTAACTAAACAGCATTTATTTAAGAGGTGCTGTTGTTTGTTTCAGTTTCATAACCAGAGTGATCTACCTATGGTCTGTATGAATAGGAAACACAGTTCTTTTTTTCAGGGCATGCACATGGTTCTTGCTGCATTGGAGACGCTGAAAAGAAGAGGATGATTCTTGCCTTAAAAAAGAGTGTTTTTCAAGGAAGAGAATTATAGTCTGAATTTCCCTTCAGAAACGGAGTTAAACCCCAGGATCTGTGTCTTCCTACAAGCAAGAGTTCAGTTTAGGTAACTCCAGTGAATTTTGTGCTCAAATGATTTTTCTCAGTTCACCAACCGTAACAGATTCTCACTATTAACTGAAGAGCATTTATGTAAGAGGAGCTGTGGTTTGTATCAGTTTCATATGCAGAGTTGAACTACATATGGTCCATAGGAGTAGGAAACACAGTTAATTCTTTCAGGGCATGCTCATGGGTCTTGCTCTATTTTAGATTCTGGAAAAAAAGCTTGCTTGTTGGGCTAAAACAGAGTGTGTTTCATGGATGAGAACTCTGTTCTGAATATCCCTTCAGAAACAGAGTTAAACCCCAGGATCTGTATCTTCCTACAAGCAAGAGTTCACTTCTGGTAAACCCAGTGAACTTTGGGCTGAAATGAATATTCGCAGTTCACAAACCCAACACGATTCTCACTGTTAACTAAAGAGCATTTATGAAAGAGTAGCTGTGGTTTGTATCAGTTACATATGCAGAGTTGAACTACATATGGTCCGTATGAGTAGGAAACACAGTTCTTTTTTTCAGGGCATGCTCATGGTTCTTGATGTATTGGAGACACTGGAAAGAAGAGCTTCCTTCCTTCATTAAAACAGAGTGTGTTTCAGGGATGAGAATTCTGGTCTGAATTTCCCTTCAGAAAAGGAGTTAAACCCCAGGATCTGTGTCTTCCTACAAGCAACAGTTCATTTCTGGTAAACCCAGTTAATTTTGGGCTCAAATGATTTTTTGCAGTTCATGAACCCAACGCTATTCTCACTATTAACTAAAGAGATGTATGTAAGAGGAGGTATGGGCTATATCAGTTTCATAAGCAGAGTTGACCTACATATGGTCTGTATGAGTAGGAAACACAGTTCTTTTTTTCAGGGCATGCTCATGGTTCTTGCTGCATTTTAGACTCTGGAAAGAAGAACTTGCTTCTTGCGTTAAAACGGAGTGTGTTTCATGGATGAGAACACTGGTCTGATTTATCTTCAAATTCGGTCTTAAAATCCAGGATCTATGTTTTCCTACATGGAAGAGTTTATTTCTGGTAAACCAATTGAATTTTGGGTTCAAATGATTTTACACAGTTCAAAACCCCAATGCGATTCTCACTATTAACTAAACAGCATTTATTTAAGAGGTGCTGCTGTTTGTATCAGTTTCATAACCAGAGTGATCTACCTATGGTCTGTATGAGTAGGAAACACAGTTCTTTTTTTCAGGGCATGCACATGGTTCTTGCTGTATTGGAGACACTGGAAAGAAGAGCATGATTCTTGCCTTAAAACAGAGTGTTTATCAGGGATGAGAATTCAGGTCTGAATTTCCCTTCAGAAACAGAGTTAAATCCCACGATCTGTGTCTTCCTACAAGCAGGAGTTAATTTCAGGTAAACCCAGTGAATTTTGGGTCCAAATGATTTTTTTGTAGTTCACGAACACAACGCGATTCTCACTATTAACTAAAGCGCATTTATGTAAGAGGAGCTGTGGTTTGTATCAGTGTCATAAGCAGAGTTTAACTAAATATGGTCAGTATGCGCAGGAAACACAGTTCTTTTTTTCTAGTCATGCTCATGGTTCTTGATGTATTGGAGCCGCAGGAAAGAAGAGGTTGCTTGTTGCGTGAAAACAGAGTGTGTTTCAGGGATGAGAATACTGGTCTGAATTTACCTTCAGAAACGGAGTTAAAATCCAGGATCTGAGTCTTCCTACCAGCAAGAGATCATTTCTGGTAAACCAAGTGAATTTTGTGTTCAAATGATTTTTCACAGTTCACCAACCCAAACCGATTCTCACTACTAACTAAAGAGCATTTATGTAAGAGGACCTGTGGTTTGTATCAGTTTCATAAGCACAGTTGAACTACATATGGTCCGTATGAGTAGGAATCACGGTTCTTTTTTCTGGGCATGCTCATGGTCCTTGATGTATTGCAGCCGCTGGAAAGAAGAGCTTGCTTCTTGCGTGAAAACAGAGAGTGTTTCAGGGATATGAACTCTGGTCTGAATTTGCCTTCAGAAACGGAGTTAAACCTCAGGATCTTTGTCTTCCTACAAGAAAGAGTTCATTTCTGGTAAACCCAGTGAATTTTGGGCTCAAATTATATTTCCCAGTTCACCAACCCAACATGATCTTCACTATAACTAAAGAGCCTTTATGTAAGAGGAGCTTTCGTTTGTATTAGTTTCATATGCAGAGTTGAACTACATATGGTCCGTATGAGTAGAAAACACAGTTCTTTTACTCAGGGCATGCTCATGGTTCTTGCTGTATTATAGACTCTGGAAAGTAGAGCTTGCTTGTTGCGTTAATACAGACTGTGTTTCATGGATGAGAACATTGGTCTCAATTTACCTTCAAAATCGGAGTTAAAATCCAGGATCTGTGTCTTCCTACATGGAAGAGTTTATTTCTGGTAAACCAAGTGAATTTTGGGCTCAAATGATTTTACACAGTTGGAAACCTGAATGCGATTCTCACTATTAACTAAACAGCATTTATTTAAGAGGTGCTGTGGTTAGTTTCAGTTTCATAACCAGAGTACATCTACATATGGTCTGTATGAGTAGGAAACACAGTTCTTTTTTTCAGGGCATGCACATGGTTCTTGCTGTATTGGAGAGGCTGAAAGAAGAGGATGATTCTTGCCTTAAAACAGAGTGTTTTTCAGGGATGAGAACTCAGGTCTGAATTTCCCTTCACAAACGGAGTTAAACACCGGGATCTGTGTCTTCCTACATGAAAGAGTTCATTTCTGGTAAACCAAGTGAATTTTGGACTCAAATGATTTTTCTCAGTTCACCAACCGAAATCGATTCTCACTATTAATTAAAAAGCATTTATGTAAGAGGGTCTGTGGTTTGTATCAGTTTCATATGCAGAGTTGAACTACATATGGTCCGTATGAGTTGGAAACAGAGTTCTTTTTTTCTGGGCGTGATCATGGTTCTTGATGTATTGGAGCGGCTGGAAAGAAGAGCTTGCTTCTTGAGTGAAAACAGAGTTTTTTTCAGGGATGAGAACTCTGGTCTGAATTTGCCTTCGGAAACGTAGTTAAACCCCAGGATCTTTGTCTTCCTACAAGCAATAGTTCATTTTTGGTAAACCCAGTTATTTTGTGCTCAAATGATTTTTCACATTTCACCAACGCAACATGATTCTCACTATTAACTAAAGAGTCTGTATGTAAGAGGAGCTGTGGTTTGTATTAGTTTCATATGCAGAGTTTAACTACATATGGTCCGTATGAGTAAGAAACACAGTTCTTTTTTTCTTGGCATGCTCATGGTTCTTGATGTATTGGAGCTGCTGGAAAGAAGAGGATGATTCTTGCCTTAAAACACAGTGTTTTTCATGGATGAGAACTCTGGTCTGAATTTCCCTTCACAAACGGAGTTAAACCACATGATCTGTGTCTTCCTACCTGCAAGAGTTCGTTTCTGGTAAACCAAGTGAATTTTCGGCTCAAATGACATTACACAGTTCTAGAACCCAACGCGATTATCACTATTAACTAAAGAGCATTTATGTAAGAGGAGCTGTGGTCTGTATCATTTCATAAGCAGAGTTGAACTACATATTGTCCTTATGAGTAGGAAAAACAGTTCTTTTTTTATGGGTATTCTCATGTTTCTTGCTGTATTTTAGACTCTGGAAAGAAGAGCTTGCTTCTTCAATAAAACAGAGTGTGTTTCAGGGTTGAGAACTCTGGTCTGAATTTGCATTCAGAAACGGAGTTAAACCCCAGGATCAGTGTATTTCAACAAGCAAGAGTTCATTCCTGGTATACCTAGTGAATGTTGGGCTGAAATGATTTTTCGCAGTTCACAAACCCAAGCCGATTCTCACTATTAACTAAAGCGCATTTATGTAAGAGTAGCTGTGGTTTGTATCAGGTACAAATGCAGAGTTGAACTGCATATGGTCCGTAAGAGTAGGAAACACAGTTCTTTTTTTCAGGGCATGCTCATGGTTCTTGATGTATTGGAGCCGCTGGAAAGAAGATCTTGCTTCTTGCGTGAAAACAGTTTGTTTTTCAGGGATGAGAACTCTGGTCTGAATTTCCCTTCAGAAACTGAGTTAAATCCCAGCATCTGTATCTTACTACAAGCAAGAGTTCATTTCTGGTAAACCCAGTGAATTTGGGGCTCAAATGCTTTTACACAGTTCACGAACCCAAGGCTATTCTCACTATGAAATAAATAGCATTTATGTAGGAGGAGCTGTGGTTTGTTTCAGTTTCATAAGCAGAGTTGAACTATATATGATCCGTATGAGTAGGAAACACAGTTCTTTTATTGTCGGCATGCTCATGGTTCTTGCTGTATTGGAGACGCTGGAAAGAAGAGCTTCCTTCTTGCATTAAAACAGAGTGTGTTTCAGGGATGAGAATTCTGGTCTGAATTTCCCTTCAGAAACGGAGTTAAACCCCAGGATCTGTGTCTTCCTACAAGCAACAGTTCATTTCTGGTAAACCCTGTGAATTTTGGGCTCAAATGATTTTTGCAGTTCATGAACCCAACACTATTCTCACTACTAACTAAAGAGATGTATGTAAGAGGAGGTGTGGGCTATATCAGTTTCATAAGCAGAGTTGACCAACATATGGTCTGTATGAGTAGGAAACACAGATATTTTTTTAAGGGCATGCTCATGGTTCTTGCTGTACTTTAGACTCTGGAAAGAAGAGCTTGCTTCTTGCGTTAAAACAGATTGTGTTTCATGGATGAGAACACTGGTCTGATTTATCTTCAAAATCGGTGTTAAAATCCAGTATCTGTGTCTTCCTATATGGAAGAGTTTATTTCTGGTAATCCAAGTGAATTTTGGGCTCAAATGGTTTTACACAGTTTGAATCCTGAATGCGATTCTCACTATTAACTAAACAGCATTTATTTAAGAGGTGCTGTGGTTAGTTTCAGTTTCATAACCAGAGTTGATCTACATATGGTCTGTATGAGTAGGAAACACAGTTCTAATTTTCAGGGCATGCACATGGTTCTTGCTGTATTGGAGAGGCTGGAAAGAAGAGGATGATTCTTGTCTTAAAACAGAGTGTTTTTTAGGGATGAGAATTCTGGTCTGTATTTGCCTTCAGAAACGTAGTTAAACCCCAGGATCTGTGTCTTCCTACAAGCAGGAGTTCATTTCAGGTAAACCCAGTGAATTTTGGGCTCAAATGTTTTTTTGCAGTTAACGAACCCAACGCGATTCTCACTATTAAGTAAACAGCATTTATTTACGAGGGTCTGCGGTTTGTATCAGTTTCATAAGCATAGTTGAAAAACATATGGTCTGTATGAGTAGGAAACACGGTTCTTTTTATCTGGGCATGCTCATGGTTCTTGATGTATTGGAGCCGCTGGAAAGAAGAGCTTGCTTCTGACATGAAAACAGAGTGTGTTTCTGAGATGAGAACACTGGTGTGAATTTCCCTTCAGAAACGGAGTTAAACCCCAGGATCTGTGTCTTCCTACAAGCAAGAGTTCATTCTCATAAATCCAGTGAATTTTGGGCTCTAATGTTTTTTCGCAGTTAAGGAACCCAACGCAATTGTCACTATTAACTAAAGAGCATTTATGTAAGAGTAGCTGTGGTTTGTATCAGTTTCATATGCAGAGTTGAATTACATATGGTCCGTATGAGTAGGAAACTCAGTTCTTTTATTCAGGGCATGCTCATGGTTCTTGCTATATTTTAGACTCTGTAAAGAAGAGCTTACTTCTTGCGTTAAAGCAGAGTGTGTTTCAGGGATGAGAACTCAGGTCTGAATTTCCCTTCAGAAACGGAGTTAAACCCCAGGATCTGTGTCTTCCTACAAGAAAGGGTTCATTTCTGGTAAACCAAGTGAATTTTGACTCATATGATTTTACTCAGTTCACCAACCGAAACCGATTCTCACTATAATTTAAAAAGAATTTATGTAAGAGGGTCTTTGGTTTGTATCAGTTTCATGTGCATAGTTGAACTACATATGGTCTGTATGAGTAGGAAACACAGTTCATTTTTTCTGAGCGTGATCATGGTTCTTGATGTATTGGAGCGGCTGGAAAGAAGAACTTGCTTCGTGATTGAAAACAGAGTGTTTTTCAGGGATAAGAACTCTGGTCTGAATTTGCCTTCGGAAACGGAGTTAAACCCCAGGATCTTTGTCTTCCTACAAGCAAGAGTTCATTTCTGGTAAACCCAGTGAATTTTGGGCTCAAATGATTTTTCAAACTTCACCAACCCAACATGATTCTCACTATTAACTAAAGAGCCTTTATGTAAGAGGAGCTGTGGTTTGTATCAGTTTCATATGCAGAGTTGAAGTACATATGGTCCGTATGAGTAGGAGACAGAGTTCTTTTTTTCTGGGCGTGATCATGGTTCTTGATGTATTGGAGCGGCTGGAAAGAAGAGCTTGCTTCTTGAGTGAAAACAGAGTTTTTTTCAGGGATGAGAACTCTGGTCTGAATTTGCCTTCGGAAACGTAGTTAAACCCCAGGATCTTTGTCTTCCTACAAGCAATAGTTCATTTTTGGTAAACCCAGTTATTTTGTGCTCAAATGATTTTTCACATTTCACCAACGCAACATGATTCTCACTATTAACTAAAGAGTCTGTATGTAAGAGGAGCTGTGGTTTGTATTAGTTTCATATGCAGAGTTTAACTACATATGGTCCGTATGAGTAAGAAACACAGTTCTTTTTTTCTTGGCATGCTCATGGTTCTTGATGTATTGGAGCTGCTGGAAAGAAGAGGATGATTCTTGCCTTAAAACACAGTGTTTTTCATGGATGAGAACTCTGGTCTGAATTTCCCTTCACAAACGGAGTTAAACCACATGATCTGTGTCTTCCTACCTGCAAGAGTTCGTTTCTGGTAAACCAAGTGAATTTTCGGCTCAAATGACATTACACAGTTCTAGAACCCAACGCGATTATCACTATTAACTAAAGAGCATTTATGTAAGAGGAGCTGTGGTCTGTATCATTTCATAAGCAGAGTTGAACTACATATTGTCCTTATGAGTAGGAAAAACAGTTCTTTTTTTATGGGTATTCTCATGTTTCTTGCTGTATTTTAGACTCTGGAAAGAAGAGCTTGCTTCTTCAATAAAACAGAGTGTGTTTCAGGGTTGAGAACTCTGGTCTGAATTTGCATTCAGAAACGGAGTTAAACCCCAGGATCAGTGTATTTCAACAAGCAAGAGTTCATTCCTGGTATACCTAGTGAATGTTGGGCTGAAATGATTTTTCGCAGTTCACAAACCCAAGCCGATTCTCACTATTAACTAAAGCGCATTTATGTAAGAGTAGCTGTGGTTTGTATCAGGTACAAATGCAGAGTTGAACTGCATATGGTCCGTAAGAGTAGGAAACACAGTTCTTTTTTTCAGGGCATGCTCATGGTTCTTGATGTATTGGAGCCGCTGGAAAGAAGATCTTGCTTCTTGCGTGAAAACAGTTTGTTTTTCAGGGATGAGAACTCTGGTCTGAATTTCCCTTCAGAAACTGAGTTAAATCCCAGCATCTGTATCTTACTACAAGCAAGAGTTCATTTCTGGTAAACCCAGTGAATTTGGGGCTCAAATGCTTTTACACAGTTCACGAACCCAAGGCTATTCTCACTATGAAATAAATAGCATTTATGTAGGAGGAGCTGTGGTTTGTTTCAGTTTCATAAGCAGAGTTGAACTATATATGATCCGTATGAGTAGGAAACACAGTTCTTTTATTGTCGGCATGCTCATGGTTCTTGCTGTATTGGAGACGCTGGAAAGAAGAGCTTCCTTCTTGCATTAAAACAGAGTGTGTTTCAGGGATGAGAATTCTGGTCTGAATTTCCCTTCAGAAACGGAGTTAAACCCCAGGATCTGTGTCTTCCTACAAGCAACAGTTCATTTCTGGTAAACCCTGTGAATTTTGGGCTCAAATGATTTTTGCAGTTCATGAACCCAACACTATTCTCACTACTAACTAAAGAGATGTATGTAAGAGGAGGTGTGGGCTATATCAGTTTCATAAGCAGAGTTGACCAACATATGGTCTGTATGAGTAGGAAACACAGATATTTTTTTAAGGGCATGCTCATGGTTCTTGCTGTACTTTAGACTCTGGAAAGAAGAGCTTGCTTCTTGCGTTAAAACAGATTGTGTTTCATGGATGAGAACACTGGTCTGATTTATCTTCAAAATCGGTGTTAAAATCCAGTATCTGTGTCTTCCTATATGGAAGAGTTTATTTCTGGTAATCCAAGTGAATTTTGGGCTCAAATGGTTTTACACAGTTTGAATCCTGAATGCGATTCTCACTATTAACTAAACAGCATTTATTTAAGAGGTGCTGTGGTTAGTTTCAGTTTCATAACCAGAGTTGATCTACATATGGTCTGTATGAGTAGGAAACACAGTTCTAATTTTCAGGGCATGCACATGGTTCTTGCTGTATTGGAGAGGCTGGAAAGAAGAGGATGATTCTTGTCTTAAAACAGAGTGTTTTTTAGGGATGAGAATTCTGGTCTGTATTTGCCTTCAGAAACGTAGTTAAACCCCAGGATCTGTGTCTTCCTACAAGCAGGAGTTCATTTCAGGTAAACCCAGTGAATTTTGGGCTCAAATGTTTTTTTGCAGTTAACGAACCCAACGCGATTCTCACTATTAAGTAAACAGCATTTATTTACGAGGGTCTGCGGTTTGTATCAGTTTCATAAGCATAGTTGAAAAACATATGGTCTGTATGAGTAGGAAACACGGTTCTTTTTATCTGGGCATGCTCATGGTTCTTGATGTATTGGAGCCGCTGGAAAGAAGAGCTTGCTTCTGACATGAAAACAGAGTGTGTTTCTGAGATGAGAACACTGGTGTGAATTTCCCTTCAGAAACGGAGTTAAACCCCAGGATCTGTGTCTTCCTACAAGCAAGAGTTCATTCTCATAAATCCAGTGAATTTTGGGCTCTAATGTTTTTTCGCAGTTAAGGAACCCAACGCAATTGTCACTATTAACTAAAGAGCATTTATGTAAGAGTAGCTGTGGTTTGTATCAGTTTCATATGCAGAGTTGAATTACATATGGTCCGTATGAGTAGGAAACTCAGTTCTTTTATTCAGGGCATGCTCATGGTTCTTGCTATATTTTAGACTCTGTAAAGAAGAGCTTACTTCTTGCGTTAAAGCAGAGTGTGTTTCAGGGATGAGAACTCAGGTCTGAATTTCCCTTCAGAAACGGAGTTAAACCCCAGGATCTGTGTCTTCCTACAAGAAAGGGTTCATTTCTGGTAAACCAAGTGAATTTTGACTCATATGATTTTACTCAGTTCACCAACCGAAACCGATTCTCACTATAATTTAAAAAGAATTTATGTAAGAGGGTCTTTGGTTTGTATCAGTTTCATGTGCATAGTTGAACTACATATGGTCTGTATGAGTAGGAAACACAGTTCATTTTTTCTGAGCGTGATCATGGTTCTTGATGTATTGGAGCGGCTGGAAAGAAGAACTTGCTTCGTGATTGAAAACAGAGTGTTTTTCAGGGATAAGAACTCTGGTCTGAATTTGCCTTCGGAAACGGAGTTAAACCCCAGGATCTTTGTCTTCCTACAAGCAAGAGTTCATTTCTGGTAAACCCAGTGAATTTTGGGCTCAAATGATTTTTCAAACTTCACCAACCCAACATGATTCTCACTATTAACTAAAGAGCCTTTATGTAAGAGGAGCTGTGGTTTGTATTAGTTTCATATGCAGAGTTGAACTACATATGGTCCGTATGAGTAAGAAACAAAGTTCTTTTTTTCTGGGCATGCTCATGGTTCTTGCTGTATTTGAGAATATGGAAAGAAGAGCATGCTTGTTGCGTTAAAACAGAGTGTGTTTCAGGGAAGAGAACTCTGGTCTGAATTTCCCTTCAGAAACGGAGTTAAACCCCAGCATCTGTATCTTACTACAAGCAAGAGTTCATTTCTGGTAAACCCTGTGAATTTGGGGCTCAAATGCTTTTACACAGTTAACGAACCCAACGCTATTCTCACTATGAACTAAAGAGCATTTATGTAAGAGGAGCTATGGTTTGTTTCAGTTTCATAAGCAGAGTTGAACTATAATTGTTCCGTATGAGTAGGAAACCCAGTTCTTTTTTTCTCGGCATGCTCATGGTTCTTGCTGTATTACAGACGCTGGAAAGAAGAGCTTCCTTCTTGCATTAAAACAGAATGTGTTTCAGGGATGAGAATTCTGGTCTGAATTTCCCTTCAGCAACGGAGTTCAACCCCAGGGTCTGTGTCTTCCTACAAGCAACAGTTCATTTCTGGTAAACCCAGTAAATTTTGGGCTCAAATGTTTTTTTGCAGTTAACGAACCCAACGCGATTCTCACTATTAACTAAACAGCATTTATTTATGAGGGTCTGTGGTTTGTATCAGTTTCATTATTATAGTTGAAAAACATATGGTCTGTATGAGTAGGAAACACGGTTCTTTTTATCTGGACATGCTCATGGTTCTTGATGTATTGGAGCCGCTGGAAAGAAGAGCTTGCTTCTGACATTAAAACAGAGTGTGTTTCTGAGAGAGAACACTGGTCTGAATTCCCCTTCTGAAACGGAGTTAATCCCCAGGATCTGTGTCTTCTTACAAGCAAGAGTTCATTTCTCGTAAATCCAGTGAATTTTGTGCTCAAAAGGTTTTTCGCAGTTAACGAACCCAACGCGATTGTCACTATTAACTAAAGAGCATTCATGTAAGAGGAGCTGTGGTTTGTATCAGTTTCATATGCAGAGTTGAATTACATATGGTCCGTATGAATAGGAAACTCAGTTCTTTTTTTCAGGGCATGCTCATGGTTCTTGCTATATTTTAGATTCTGGAAAGAAGAGCTTGCTTCTTGCGTTAAAGCAGAGTGTGTTTCAGGGATGAGAACTCTGGTCTGAATTTCCCTTCAGTAATGCAGTTAAACCCCAGGATCTGTGTCTTCCTACAAGAAAGAGTTCATTTCTGGTAAACCAAGTGAATTTTGGACTCAAATGATTTTTCTCAGTTCACCAACCGAAACCGATTCTCACTATGAATTAAAAAGCATTTATGTGAGAGGGTCTGTGGTTTGTATCAGTTTCATATGCAGAGTTGAACTACATATGGTCCGTATGAGTAGGAAACAGAGTACTTTTTTTCTGGGCGTGATCATGGTTCTTGATGTATTAGAGCGGCTGGAAAGAAGAGCTTGTTTCTTGAGTGAAAACAGAATGTTTTTCAGGCATGAGAACTCTGGTCTGAATTTGCCTTCGGAAACGGAGTTAAACCCCAGGATCTGTGTGTTTCTACAAGCAAGAGTTCATTTCTGGTAAACCCAGTTAATTTTGTGCTTAAATGATTTTTCACAGTTCACCAAACCAACATGATTCTCACTATTAACTAAAGAGCCTTTATGTAAGAGGAGCTGTGGTTTGTATTAGTTTCATATGCAGAGTTGAACAACAAATGGTCCGTATGAGTCAGAAACACAGTTCTTTTTTTCTGGGCATGCTCATGGTTCTTGATGTATTGGAGATGCTGGAAAGAAGAGGATGATTCTTGCCTTAAAACAGAGTGTTTTTCAGGGATGAGAATTCTGGTCAGAATTTGACTTCAGAAACGTTGTTAAACCCCAGGATCTGTGTCTTCCTACAAGCAAGAGTTCAGTTTAGGTAAATCCAGTGAATTTTGGGTTCAAATGATTTTTCTCAGTTCACAAACCATAACCGATTCTCACTGTTAACTAAAGAGCATTTATGTAAGAGGAGCTGTGGTTTTTAACAGTTTCATATGCAGAGTTGAACTACATATGGTCCGTATGAATAGGAAACACAGTTCTTTTTTTCAGGGCATGCTCATGGTTCTTGCTCTATTTTAGACTCTGGAAAGAAGAGCTTGCTTGTTGGGTTAAAACATAGTGTGTTTCAGGGATTAGAACTCTGGTCTGAATATCCCTTCAGAATCTGAGTTAAACCCCAGGATCTGTATCTTCCTACAAGCAAGAGTTCATTTCTGGTAAACCCAGTGAATTTTGGGCTCAAATGATTTTTGCAGTTCATGATCCCAACGATATTCTCACTATTAACTAAAGAGATGTATGTAAGAGGAGGTGTGGGCTATATCAGTTTCATAAGCAGAGTTGATCTACATATGGTCTGTATGAGTAGGAAACACAGTTCTTTTTTTCAGGGCATGCTCATGGTTCTTGCTGTATTTGAGACTCTGGAAAGAAGAGCTTGCTTCTTGCGTTAAAACAGAGTGTGTTTCATGGATGAGAACACTGGTCTGATTTATCTTCAAAATCGGACTTAAAATCCAGGATCTATGTCTTCCTACATGGAAGAGTTTATTTCTGGTAAACCAAATGAATTTTGGGTTCAAATGATTTTACACAGTTCAAAACCCCAATGCGATTCTCACTATTAACTAAACAGCATTTATTTAAGAGGTGCTGTTTTTTTGTCAGTTTCATAACCAGAGTGATCTACCTATCGTCTGTATGAGTAGGAAACACAGTTCTTTTTTTCAGGGCATGCACATGGTTCTTGCTGCATTGGAGACGCTGAAAAGAAGTTGATGATTCTGTACTTAAAACAGAGTGTTTTTCAAGGAAGAGAATTATAGTCTGAATTTCCCTTCAGAAACGGAGTTAAAACGCAGGATCGGTGTCTTCCTACAAGCAAGAGTTCAGTTTAGGTAAATCCAGTGAATTTTGGGCTCAAAAGATATTTTTCAGTTCACCAACCATAACCGATTCTCACTATTAACTAAAGAGCTTTTATGTAAGAGGAGCTGTGGTTTGTATCAGTTTCATATGCAGAGTTGAACTATATATGGTCCGTAGGAGTACGAAACACAGTTAATTCTTTCAGGGTATGCTCATGGTTCTTGCTCTATTTTAGGCTCTGGAAAGAAGAGCTTGCTTTTTGGGCTAAAACAGAGTGTGTTTCAGGGATGAGAACTCTGGTCTGAATATCCCTTCAGAAACAGAGTTAAACCCCAGGATCTGTATCTTCCTACAAGCAAGAGTTCATTTCTGGTAAACCCAGGGAACTTTGGGCTGAAATGATTTTTCACAGTTCACAAACCCAACGCTAATCTCACTATTAACTAAAGAGCATTTATGTAAGAAGAGCTGTGGTTTGTTTCAGTTTCATAAGCAGAGTTGAAGTATATATGTTCCGTAAGAGTAGGAAATACAGTTCTTTTTTTCTCGACATGCTCATGGTTCTTGCTGTATTGGAGAGGCTCGAAAGAAGAGGATGATTCTTGCCTTAAAACAGAGTGTTTTTCAGGGATGAGAATTCTGGTCTGAATTTACCTTCAGAAACGTAGTTAAACCCCTTGATCTGTGTCTTCCTACAAGCAGGAGTTAATATCAGGTAAACCCAGTGAATTTTGGGATCAAATGTTTTTTTGCAGTTAACGAAACCAACGCGATTCTCACTATTAACTAAACAGCATTTATTTACGAGGGTCTGTGGTTTGTATCAGTTTCATAAGCATAGTTGAAAAACATATGGTCTGTATGAGTAGGAAACACGGTTCTTTTTATCTGGGCATGCTCATGGTTCTTGATGTATTGGAGCCGCTGGAAAGAAGAGCTTGTTTCTGATATTAAAACAGAGTGTGTTTCTGGGATGAGAACACTGGTCTGAATTTCCCTTCTGAAACGGAGTTAAACCCCAGGATATGTGTCTTCATACAAGCAAGAGTTCATTCCTGGTAAATCCAGTGAATTTTGGGCTGAAATGATTTTTCGCAGTTAACGAACCCAACGCGATTGTCACTATTAACTAATGAGCATTTATGAAAGAAGTGCTGTGGTTTGTATCAGTTTCATATGCAGAGTTGAACTACATATGGTCTGTATGAGTAGGAAACACAGTTCTTTTTTTCTGGTCGTGCTCATGGTTCTTGATGTATTGCAGCCGCTGGAAAGAAGAGCTTGCTTCTTGCGTGAAAACAGTTTGTTTTTCAGGGATGAGAACTCTGGTCTGAATTTGCCTTTCGAAATGGAGTTATAACCCAGGATATATGTCTTCCTACAAGCAAGAGTGCATTTTTGGTAATCCCAGTGAATTTTGGGCTCAAATGCTTTTTCCCAGTTCACCAACCCAACATGATTCTCACTATTAACTAAAGAGCCTTTATGTAAGAGGAGCTGTGGTTTGTATTAGTTTCATATGCAGAGTTGAACTACATATGGTCCGTATGAGTAGGAAACACAGTTCTTTTTCTCAAGGCATGCTCATGGTTCTTGCTGTATTTTAGACTCTGGAAAGAAGAGCTTGCTTCTTGCGTGAAAACAGAGTGTGTTTCATGGATGAGAACACTGGTCTGAATTTACCTTCAAAACGGAGTTAAAATCCAGGATCTGTGTTTTCCTACATGGAAGAGTTTATTTCTGGTAAACCAAGTAATTTTGGGTCCAAATGATTTTACACAGTTCAAAACCCCAATGCGATTCTCATTATTAACTAAACAGCATTTATTTAAGAGCTGCTGTTGTTTGTTTCAGTTTCATAACCAGAGTGATCTACCTATGGTCTGTATGAATAGGAAATACAGTTCTTTTTTTCAGGGCATGCACATGGTTCTTGCTGCATTGGAGACGCTGAAAAGAAGAGGACGATTCTTGCCTTAAAACAGAGTGTTTTTCAAGGAAGAGAATTATAGTCTGAATTTCCCTTCAGAAACGGAGTTAAACACCAGGATCTGTGTCTTCCTACAAGCAAGAGTTCAGTTTAGGTAAATCCAGTGAATTTGGGGCTCAAAAGATTTTTCTCAGTTCACCAACCGTAACCGATTCTCACTATTAACTAAAGAGCATTTATGTAAGAGGAGCTGAGGTTTGTATCAGTTTCATATGCAGAGTTGAACTACATATGGTTCGTAGGAGTAGGAAACACAGTTCATTCTTTCAGGGCATGCTCATGGTTCTTGCTCTATTTTAAACTCTGGAAAGAAGAGCTTGCTTGTTGGGCTAAAACAGAGTGTGTTTCAGGGATGAGAACTCTGGTCTGAATATCACTTCAGAAACAGAGTTAAACCCCAGGGTCTGTATCTTCCTACAAGCAAGAGTTCATTTCTGGTAAACCCAGTGAATTTTGGGCTGAAATGATTTTTGGCAGTTCACAAACCCAACGCTAATCTCACTATTAACTAAAGAGCATTTATGTAAGAGGAGCTGTGGTTTGTTTCACTTCCATAAGCAGAGTTGAACTATATATATTCCGTATGAGTAGGAAACACAGTTCTTTTTTTCTCTGCATGCTCATCGTTCTTGCTGTATTGGAGTCGCTGGAAAGAATAGCTTCCTTCTTGCATTAAAACAGAGTGTGTTTCAGGGATGAGAATTCTGGTCTGCATTTCCCTTCAGAAACGGAGTTAAACCCCAGGATCTGTGTCTTCCTACAATCAAGAGTTCAGTTTAGGTAAATCCAGTCAATTTTGGGCTCTAATGATTTTTCTCAAATCACCAACCATAACCAATTCTCACTATTAACTAAAGAGCATTTATGTAAGAGGAGATGTCCTTTGTATCATTTTCATATGCAGAGTTGAACTACATATGGTCCGAATGAGTATGAAACACAGTTCTTTTTTTCAGGGCATGCTCATGGTTCTTGCTCTATTTTAGACTCTGGAAAGAAGAGATTGCTTCTTGAGTGAAAACAGACTGTTTTTCCGGGATGAGAACTCTGGTCTGAATTTGCCTTCAGAAACGGAGTTAAACCCCAGTATCTGTGTCTTCCTACAAGCAAGAGTTGGTTTCTGGTTAACCCAGTGAATGTTGGGCTCAAATGATTTTTCGCAGTTCACGAACCCAAAGCAATTCTCACTATTAACTAAAGAGCATTTATGTTAGATGTGCTGTTGTTTGTATCAGTTTCATAACCAGAGTTGATCTACATATGTCTGTATGAGTAGGAAACACAGTTTTTTTTTCAGGGCATGCAAATTGGTCTTGCTGTATTGGAGACGCTGGAAAGAAGAGGATGATTCTTGTCTTAAAACAGAGTGTTTTTCATGGATGAGAACACTGGTCTGAATTTACCTTCAAAATCGAAGTTAAAATCCAGGATCTGTGTCTTCCTACATGGAAGAGTTTATTTCTGGTAAACCAAGTGAATTTAGGGCTCAAATGATTTTACACAGTTTGAAACCTCAATGCGATTCTCACTATTAACTAAACAGCATTTATTTAAGAGGTTCTGTGGTTAGTTTCAGTTTTATAACCAGAATGGATCTACATATGGTCTGTATGAGTAGGAAACACATTTCTTTTTCTCAGGGCATGCACATGGTTTTTGCTGTATTGTAGAGACTGGAAAGAAGAGGATGATTCTTGCCTTAAAACAGAGTGTTTTTCAGTGATGAGAATTCTGGTCTGAATTTGCCTTCAGAAACGTAGTTAAACCCCATCATCTGTGTCTTCCTACAAGCAGGAGTTCATTTCTGGTAATTCCAGTGAATTTTGGGCTCAAAAGATTTTTTGCATTTAATGAACCCAACGCGATTGTCACTATAATCTAAAGAGCATTTATGTAAGAGGGGCTGTGGTTTGTATCAGTTTCATATGCAGAGTTGAATTACATATGGTCCGTACGAATAGGAAACACAGTTCTTTTTTTCAGGGCATGCTCATGGTTCTTGCTATATTTTAGACTCTGGAAAGAAAAGCTTGCTTCTTGCATTAAAGCAGAGTATGTTTCAGGGATGAGAACTCTGGTCTGAATTTCCCTTCAGAAATGGAGTTAAACCCCAGGATCTGTGTTCTACAACAAGCAAGAGTTCATTTCTGGTAAACCCAGTGAATTTTGGGCTCCAATGATTTTACACAGTTCACGAACCCAACGCTATTCTCACTATTAACTAAAGAGCATTTATGTAAGAGGAGCTGTGGTTTGTTTCAGTTTCATAAGCAGATTTGGTCTACATATGGTCTGTATGAGTAGGAAACACAGTTCTTTTTTCAGGGCATGCTCATGGTTCTTGATGTATTGGAGCCGCTGGAAAGAAGAGCTTGCTTCTTGCGTGAAAACAGTTTGTTTTTCAGGGATGAGAACTATGGTCTGAATTTGCCTTCAGAAACGGAGTTAAAACCCAGGATATTTGTCTTCCTACAAGCAAGAGTTCATATCTGGTAAACCCAGTGAATTTTGGGCTCAAATGATTTTACACAGTTCACGAAACCAACGCGATTCTCACTATTAACTAAAGAGCATTTATGTAAGAGGAGCTGTGGTTTGTTTCAGTTTCATAAGCAGAGTTGAACTATATATGTTCCGTAAGAGTAGGAAATACAGTTCTTTTTTTCTCGACATGCTCATGGTTCTTGCTGTATTGGAGAGGCTGGAAAGAAGAGGATGATTCTTGCCTTAAAACAGAGTGTTTTTCAGGGATGAGAATTCTGGTCTGAATTTGCCTTCAGAAACGTAGTAAAACCCCTTGATCTGTGTCTTCCTACAAGCAGGAGTTAATATCAGGTAAACCCAGTGAATTTTGGGCTCAAATGATTTTTGCAGTTAACGAAACCAACGCGATTCTCACTATTAACTAAACAGCATTTATTTACGAGGGTCTGTGGTTTGTATCAGTTTCATAAGCATAGTTGAAAAACATATGGTCTGTATGAGTAGGAAACACGGTTCTTTTTATCTGGGCATGCTCATCGTTCTTGATGTATTGGAGCCGCTGGAAAGAAGAGCTTGTTTCTGATATTAAAACAGAGTGTGTTTCTGGGATGAGAACACTGGTCTGAATTTCCCTTCTGAAACGGAGTTAAACCCCAGGATCTGTGTCTTCCTACAAGCAAGAGTTCATTTCTGGTAAATCCAGTGAATTTTGGGCTCAAAAGATTTTTGGCAGTTAACGAACCCAACGCGATTGTCACTATTAACTAATCAGCATTTATGAAAGAGGTGCTGTGGTTTGTATCAGTTTCATATGCAGAGTTGAACTACATATTGTCTGTATGAGTAGGAAACACAGTTCTTTTTTTCTGGTCGTGCTCATGGTTCTTGATGTATTGCAGCCGCTGGAAAGGAGAGCTTGCTTCTTGCGTGAAAACAGTTTGTTTTTCAGGGATGAGAACTCTGGTCTGAATTTGCCTTCAGAAACGGAGTTAAACCCCAGGACTGAGTCTTCCTACAAGCAGGAGTTCATTTCAGGTAAACCCATTGAATTTTGGGCTCAAATGATTTTTCGAGTTCATGAACCCAACTCGATTCTTACTATTATCTAAAGAGCATTTAGGTAAGAGGATCTGTGGTTTGTATCAGTTTCATAAGCAGAGTTGAACTATATATGGTCCGTTGAGTAGGAAACAGTCCTTTTTTTCAGGGCATTCTCATGGATCTTGCTGTATTTTAGACTCTGGAAAGAAGAGCTTGCTTGTTGGGTTAAAAAGGAGTGTGTTTCAGGGATGAGAGCTCTGATCTGAATTTCCCTTGAGAAACGGAGTTAAACCCCAGGATCTGTGTCTCCTACAAGCAAGAGTTCATTTCTGGTAAACAAAGTGAATTTTGGGCTCAAATGATTTTACACAGTTCACGAACCCAACGCGATTCTCACTATTAACTAAAGCGCATTCATGTAAGAGGAGCTGTGGTTTGAATCAGTTTCATATGCAGAGTTGAACTACATATGGTCCGTATGAGAAATCAACATAATTTTTTTTTCTGGGCATGCACAAGGTTGTTGCTGTATTGGAGACGCTAGAAAGAAGAGGATGATTCTTGCGTTAAAACAGAGTGTGTTTCAGGGATGAGAATGCTGGTCTGGATTTCTCTATAGAAACGGAGTTAAACCCCAGGATCTGTGTCTTCCTACAAGCAAGAGTTCAGTTCAGATAAATCCAGTGAATTTTGGGGTCAAATGATTTTTCCCAGTTCACCAACCAAACATGATTCTCACTATTAACTAAAGAGCCTTTATGTAAGAGAGGCTGTGGTTTGTATTAGTTTCATATGCAGAGTTGAACTACATATGGTCTGTATGAGTACAAAACACAGTTCTTTTTTTGTGGGCATGCTCATGGTTCTTGATGTATTGTAGCCGCTGGAAAGAAGAGCTTGCTTCCTGTGTGAAACAGAGTGTGTTTCATGAATGAGAATACTGGTCTGAATTTCCCTTCAGAAACGGAGTTAAACCCCAGGATCTGTGTCTTCCTACAAGCAAGAGTTCATTTCTGGTAAACAAAGTGAATTTTGGGCTCAAATGATTTTTCTCAGTTCACCAACCGAAACCGATTCTCACTATTAACTAAAGAGCATTTATGTAAGATGAGCTGTGGTCTGTATCTTATCATAAGCAGGGTTGAACTATATATGATCCGTATGATTAGGAAACACTCATGGTTCGTACTGTATTGGACACGCGTTAAAGAAGAGGATGATTCTTGCCTTCAAACAGAGTGATTTTCAGGGATGAGAATTCTGGTCTGAATTTGCCTTCAGAAATGGAGTTAAACCCCAACTGAGTCTTCCTGCAAGCAGGAGTTCATTTCAGGTAAACCCAGTGAATTTTGGTCTCAAATGATTTTTCGAGTTCATGAACCCAACTCGATTCTTACTATTAAATAAAGAGCATTTAGGTAAGAGGAGCTGTGGTTTGTATCAGTTTCATAAGCAGAGTTGAACTATATATGGTCCGTTGAGTAGGAAACTGTCCTTTTTTTCAGGGCATTCTCATGGATCTTGCTGTATTTTAGACTCTGGAAAGAAGAGCTTGCTTGTTGGGTTAAAAAGCAGTGTGTTTCAGGGATGAGAACTCTGATCTGAATTTCCCTTGAGAAACGGAGTTAAACCCCAGGATCTGTGTCTCCTACAAGCAAGAGTTCATTTCTGGTAAACAAAGTGAATTTTGGGCTCAAATGATTTTACACAGTTCACGAACCCAACGCGATTCTCACTATTAACTAAAGCGCATTCATGTAAGAGGAGCTGTGGTTTGTATCAGTTTCATATGCAGTGTTGAACGACATAAGGCCCGTATGAGAAAGAAACACAGTTCTTTTTTTCTGGGCATGCTCATGTTTCTTGATTTATTGTAGTCGCTGGCAAGAAGAGCTCGCTTCTTGTGTGAAACAGAGTGTGTTTCATGAATGAGAACAGTGGTCTGAATTTCCCTTCAGAAACGGAGTTAAACCCCAGGATCTGTATCTTCCCACAAGCAAGAGGTCATTTCTGGTAAACAAAGTGAATTTTGGGCTCAAATGATTTTACACAGTTCACGAACCCAACGCTATTCGCACTATTAACTAAAGAACATTTATGTAAGAGCTGCTGTGGTTTGTATCAGTTTCATGACCAGAATTGATCTGCATATGCTCTATATGAGTAGGAAACACAGTTCTATTTCTCAGGGCATGCTCATGGTTCTTGCTGTATTCTATACTCTGGAAAGAAGAGCTTGCTTGTTGCGTTAAAACAGACTGTGTTTCATGGATGAGAACCCTGCTCTGAATTTACCTTCAAAATCGGAGTTAAAATCCAGGATCTGTGTCTTCCTACATGGAAGAGTTTATTTCTGGTAAACCAAGTGAATTTTGGGCTCAAATGATTTTACACAGTTTGAAACCCCAATGCGATTCTCACTATTAACTAAACAGCATTTATTTAAGTGGTGCTGTGGTTTGTATCAGCTTCAAAACTAGAGTTGATCTACATATGGTCTGTATGAGTAGGAAACACGGTTCTTTTTATCTGGGCATGCTCATCGTTCTTGATGTATTGGAGCCGCTGGAAAGAAGAGCATGTTTCTGATATTAAAACAGAGTGTGTTTCTGGGATGAGAACACTGGTCTGAATTTCCCTTCTGAAACGGAGTTAAACCCCAGGATCTGTGTCTTCCTACAAGCAAGAGTTCATTTCTGGTAAATCCAGTGAATTTTGGGCTCAAAAGATTTTTGGCAGTTAACGAACCCAACGCGATTGTCACTATTAACTAATCAGCATTTATGAAAGAGGTGCTGTGGTTTGTATCAGTTTCATATGCAGAGTTGAACTACATATTGTCTGTATGAGTAGGAAACACAGTTCTTTTTTTCTGGTCGTGCTCATGGTTCTTGATGTATTGCAGCCGCTGGAAAGGAGAGCTTGCTTCTTGCGTGAAAACAGTTTGTTTTTCAGGGATGAGAACTCTGGTCTGAATTTGCCTTCAGAAACGGAGTTAAACCCCAGGACTGAGTCTTCCTACAAGCAGGAGTTCATTTCAGGTAAACCCATTGAATTTTGGGCTCAAATGATTTTTCGAGTTCATGAACCCAACTCGATTCTTACTATTATCTAAAGAGCATTTAGGTAAGAGGATCTGTGGTTTGTATCAGTTTCATAAGCAGAGTTGAACTATATATGGTCCGTTGAGTAGGAAACAGTCCTTTTTTTCAGGGCATTCTCATGGATCTTGCTGTATTTTAGACTCTGGAAAGAAGAGCTTGCTTGTTGGGTTAAAAAGGAGTGTGTTTCAGGGATGAGAACTCTGATCTGAATTTCCCTTGAGAAACGGAGTTAAACCCCAGGATCTGTGTCTCCTACAAGCAAGAGTTCATTTCTGGTAAACAAAGTGAATTTTGGGCTCAAATGATTTTACACAGTTCACGAACCCAACGCGATTCTCACTATTAACTAAAGCGCATTCATGTAAGAGGAGCTGTGGTTTGAATCAGTTTCATATGCAGAGTTGAACTACATATGGTCCGTATGAGAAATCAACATAATTTTTTTTTCTGGGCATGCACAAGGTTGTTGCTGTATTGGAGACGCTAGAAAGAAGAGGATGATTCTTGCATTAAAACAGAGTGTGTTTCAGGGATGAGAATGCTGGTCTGGATTTCTCTATAGAAACGGAGTTAAACCCCAGGATCTGTGTCTTCCTACAAGCAAGAGTTCAGTTCAGGTAAATCCAGTGAATTTTGGGATCAAATGATTTTTCCCAGTTCACCAACCAAACATGATTCTCACTATTAACTAAAGAGCCTTTATGTAAGAGAGGCTGTGGTTTGTATTAGTTTCATATGCAGAGTTGAACTACATATGGTCTGTATGAGTACAAAACACAGTTCTTTTTTTGTGGGCATGCTCATGGTTCTTGATGTATTGTAGCCGCTGGAAAGAAGAGCTTGCTTCCTGTGTGAAACAGAGTGTGTTTCATGAATGAGAATACTGGTCTGAATTTCCCTTCAGAAACGGAGTTAAACCCCAGGATCTGTGTCTTCCTACAAGCAAGAGTTCATTTCTGGTAAACAAAGTGAATTTTGGGCTCAAATGATTTTTCTCAGTTCACCAACCGAAACCGATTCTCACTATTAACTAAAGAGCATTTATGTAAGATGAGCTGTGGTCTGTATCTTATCATAAGCAGGGTTGAACTATATATGATCCGTATGATTAGGAAACACTCATGGTTCGTACTGTATTGGACACGCGTTAAAGAAGAGGATGATTCTTGCCTTCAAACAGAGTGATTTTCAGGGATGAGAATTCTGGTCTGAATTTGCCTTCAGAAATGGAGTTAAACCCCAACTGAGT
Organism: Onychomys leucogaster; assembly: GCA_949786385.1. Lineage (NCBI taxonomy): Eukaryota > Metazoa > Chordata > Mammalia > Rodentia > Cricetidae > Onychomys > Onychomys leucogaster. The sequence continues at coordinate 66,190 of CATKUP010000550.1, forward strand.
CTTCCTGCAAGCAGGAGTTCATTTCAGGTAAACCCAGTGAATTTTGGTCTCAAATGATTTTTCGAGTTCATGAACCCAACTCGATTCTTACTATTAAATAAAGAGCATTTAGGTAAGAGGAGCTGTGGTTTGTATCAGTTTCATAAGCAGAGTTGAACTATATATGGTCCGTTGAGTAGGAAACTGTCCTTTTTTTCAGGGCATTCTCATGGATCTTGCTGTATTTTAGACTCTGGAAAGAAGAGCTTGCTTGTTGGGTTAAAAAGCAGTGTGTTTCAGGGATGAGAACTCTGATCTGAATTTCCCTTGAGAAACGGAGTTAAACCCCAGGATCTGTGTCTCCTACAAGCAAGAGTTCATTTCTGGTAAACAAAGTGAATTTTGGGCTCAAATGATTTTACACAGTTCACGAACCCAACGCGATTCTCACTATTAACTAAAGCGCATTCATGTAAGAGGAGCTGTGGTTTGTATCAGTTTCATATGCAGTGTTGAACGACATAAGGCCCGTATGAGAAAGAAACACAGTTCTTTTTTTCTGGGCATGCTCATGTTTCTTGATTTATTGTAGTCGCTGGCAAGAAGAGCTCGCTTCTTGTGTGAAACAGAGTGTGTTTCATGAATGAGAACAGTGGTCTGAATTTCCCTTCAGAAACGGAGTTAAACCCCAGGATCTGTATCTTCCCACAAGCAAGAGGTCATTTCTGGTAAACAAAGTGAATTTTGGGCTCAAATGATTTTACACAGTTCACGAACCCAACGCTATTCGCACTATTAACTAAAGAACATTTATGTAAGAGCTGCTGTGGTTTGTATCAGTTTCATGACCAGAATTGATCTGCATATGCTCTATATGAGTAGGAAACACAGTTCTATTTCTCAGGGCATGCTCATGGTTCTTGCTGTATTCTATACTCTGGAAAGAAGAGCTTGCTTGTTGCGTTAAAACAGACTGTGTTTCATGGATGAGAACCCTGCTCTGAATTTACCTTCAAAATCGGAGTTAAAATCCAGGATCTGTGTCTTCCTACATGGAAGAGTTTATTTCTGGTAAACCAAGTGAATTTTGGGCTCAAATGATTTTACACAGTTTGAAACCCCAATGCGATTCTCACTATTAACTAAACAGCATTTATTTAAGTGGTGCTGTGGTTTGTATCAGCTTCAAAACTAGAGTTGATCTACATATGGTCTGTATGAGTAGGAAACACGGTTCTTTTTATCTGGGCATGCTCATCGTTCTTGATGTATTGGAGCCGCTGGAAAGAAGAGCTTGTTTCTGATATTAAAACAGAGTGTGTTTCTGGGATGAGAACACTGGTCTGAATTTCCCTTCTGAAACGGAGTTAAACCCCAGGATCTGTGTCTTCCTACAAGCAAGAGTTCATTTCTGGTAAATCCAGTGAATTTTGGGCTCAAAAGATTTTTGGCAGTTAACGAACCCAACGCGATTGTCACTATTAACTAATCAGCATTTATGAAAGAGGTGCTGTGGTTTGTATCAGTTTCATATGCAGAGTTGAACTACATATTGTCTGTATGAGTAGGAAACACAGTTCTTTTTTTCTGGTCGTGCTCATGGTTCTTGATGTATTGCAGCCGCTGGAAAGGAGAGCTTGCTTCTTGCGTGAAAACAGTTTGTTTTTCAGGGATGAGAACTCTGGTCTGAATTTGCCTTCAGAAACGGAGTTAAACCCCAGGACTGAGTCTTCCTACAAGCAGGAGTTCATTTCAGGTAAACCCATTGAATTTTGGGCTCAAATGATTTTTCGAGTTCATGAACCCAACTCGATTCTTACTATTATCTAAAGAGCATTTAGGTAAGAGGATCTGTGGTTTGTATCAGTTTCATAAGCAGAGTTGAACTATATATGGTCCGTTGAGTAGGAAACAGTCCTTTTTTTCAGGGCATTCTCATGGATCTTGCTGTATTTTAGACTCTGGAAAGAAGAGCTTGCTTGTTGGGTTAAAAAGGAGTGTGTTTCAGGGATGAGAACTCTGATCTGAATTTCCCTTGAGAAACGGAGTTAAACCCCAGGATCTGTGTCTCCTACAAGCAAGAGTTCATTTCTGGTAAACAAAGTGAATTTTGGGCTCAAATGATTTTACACAGTTCACGAACCCAACGCGATTCTCACTATTAACTAAAGCGCATTCATGTAAGAGGAGCTGTGGTTTGAATCAGTTTCATATGCAGAGTTGAACTACATATGGTCCGTATGAGAAATCAACATAATTTTTTTTTCTGGGCATGCACAAGGTTGTTGCTGTATTGGAGACGCTAGAAAGAAGAGGATGATTCTTGCGTTAAAACAGAGTGTGTTTCAGGGATGAGAATGCTGGTCTGGATTTCTCTATAGAAACGGAGTTAAACCCCAGGATCTGTGTCTTCCTACAAGCAAGAGTTCAGTTCAGGTAAATCCAGTGAATTTTGGGATCAAATGATTTTTCCCAGTTCACCAACCAAACATGATTCTCACTATTAACTAAAGAGCCTTTATGTAAGAGAGGCTGTGGTTTGTATTAGTTTCATATGCAGAGTTGAACTACATATGGTCTGTATGAGTACAAAACACAGTTCTTTTTTTGTGGGCATGCTCATGGTTCTTGATGTATTGTAGCCGCTGGAAAGAAGAGCTTGCTTCCTGTGTGAAACAGAGTGTGTTTCATGAATGAGAATACTGGTCTGAATTTCCCTTCAGAAACGGAGTTAAACCCCAGGATCTGTGTCTTCCTACAAGCAAGAGTTCATTTCTGGTAAACAAAGTGAATTTTGGGCTCAAATGATTTTTCTCAGTTCACCAACCGAAACCGATTCTCACTATTAACTAAAGAGCATTTATGTAAGATGAGCTGTGGTCTGTATCTTATCATAAGCAGGGTTGAACTATATATGATCCGTATGATTAGGAAACACTCATGGTTCGTACTGTATTGGACACGCGTTAAAGAAGAGGATGATTCTTGCCTTCAAACAGAGTGATTTTCAGGGATGAGAATTCTGGTCTGAATTTGCCTTCAGAAATGGAGTTAAACCCCAACTGAGTCTTCCTGCAAGCAGGAGTTCATTTCAGGTAAACCCAGTGAATTTTGGTCTCAAATGATTTTTCGAGTTCATGAACCCAACTCGATTCTTACTATTAAATAAAGAGCATTTAGGTAAGAGGAGCTGTGGTTTGTATCAGTTTCATAAGCAGAGTTGAACTATATATGGTCCGTTGAGTAGGCAACTGTCCTTTTTTTCAGGGCATTCTCATGGATCTTGCTGTATTTTAGACTCTGGAAAGAAGAGCTTGCTTGTTGGGTTAAAAAGCAGTGTGTTTCAGGGATGAGAACTCTGATCTGAATTTCCCTTGAGAAACGGAGTTAAACCCCAGGATCTGTGTCTCCTACAAGCAAGAGTTCATTTCTGGTAAACAAAGTGAATTTTGGGCTCAAATGATTTTACACAGTTCACGAACCCAACGCGATTCTCACTATTAACTAAAGCGCATTCATGTAAGAGGAGCTGTGGTTTGTATCAGTTTCATATGCAGTGTTGAACGACATAAGGCCCGTATGAGAAAGAAACACAGTTCTTTTTTTCTGGGCATGCTCATGTTTCTTGATTTATTGTAGTCGCTGGCAAGAAGAGCTCGCTTCTTGTGTGAAACAGAGTGTGTTTCATGAATGAGAACAGTGGTCTGAATTTCCCTTCAGAAACGGAGTTAAACCCCAGGATCTGTATCTTCCCACAAGCAAGAGGTCATTTCTGGTAAACAAAGTGAATTTTGGGCTCAAATGATTTTACACAGTTCACGAACCCAACGCTATTCGCACTATTAACTAAAGAACATTTATGTAAGAGCTGCTGTGGTTTGTATCAGTTTCATGACCAGAATTGATCTGCATATGCTCTATATGAGTAGGAAACACAGTTCTATTTCTCAGGGCATGCTCATGGTTCTTGCTGTATTCTATACTCTGGAAAGAAGAGCTTGCTTGTTGCGTTAAAACAGACTGTGTTTCATGGATGAGAACCCTGCTCTGAATTTACCTTCAAAATCGGAGTTAAAATCCAGGATCTGTGTCTTCCTACATGGAAGAGTTTATTTCTGGTAAACCAAGTGAATTTTGGGCTCAAATGATTTTACACAGTTTGAAACCCCAATGCGATTCTCACTATTAACTAAACAGCATTTATTTAAGTGGTGCTGTGGTTTGTATCAGCTTCAAAACTAGAGTTGATCTACATATGGTCTGTATGAGTAGGAAACACGGTTCTTTTTATCTGGGCATGCTCATCGTTCTTGATGTATTGGAGCCGCTGGAAAGAAGAGCTTGTTTCTGATATTAAAACAGAGTGTGTTTCTGGGATGAGAACACTGGTCTGAATTTCCCTTCTGAAACGGAGTTAAACCCCAGGATCTGTGTCTTCCTACAAGCAAGAGTTCATTTCTGGTAAATCCAGTGAATTTTGGGCTCAAAAGATTTTTGGCAGTTAATGAACCCAACGCGATTGTCACTATTAACTAATCAGCATTTATGAAAGAGGTGCTGTGGTTTGTATCATTTTCATATGCAGAGTTGAACTACATATTGTCTGTATGAGTAGGAAACACAGTTCTTTTTTCTGGTCGTGCTCATGGTTCTTGATGTATTGCAGCCGCTGGAAAGGAGAGCTTGCTTCTTGCGTGAAAACAGTTTGTTTTTCAGGGATGAGAACTCTGGTCTGAATTTGCCTTCAGAAACGGAGTTAAACCCCATGACTGAGTCTTCCTACAAGCAGGAGTTCATTTCAGGTAAACCCATTGAATTTTGGGCTCAAATGATTTTTCGAGTTCATGAACCCAACTCGATTCTTACTATTATCTAAAGAGCATTTAGGTAAGAGGATCTGTGGTTTGTATCAGTTTCATAAGCAGAGTTGAACTATATATGGTCCGTTGAGTAGGAAACAGTCCTTTTTTTCAGGGCATTCTCATGGATCTTGCTGTATGTTAGACTCTGGAAAGAAGAGCTTGCTTGTTGGGTTAAAAAGGAGTGTGTTTCAGGGATGAGAACTCTGATCTGAATTTCCCTTGAGAAACGGAGTTAAACCCCAGGATCTGTGTCTCCTACAAGCAAGAGTTCATTTCTGGTAAACAAAGTGAATTTTGGGCTCAAATGATTTTACACAGTTCACGAACCCAACGCGATTCTCACTATTAACTAAAGCGCATTCATGTAAGAGGAGCTGTGGTTTGAATCAGTTTCATATGCAGAGTTGAACTACATATGGTCCGTATGAGAAATCAACATAATTTTTTTTTCTGGGCATGCACAAGGTTGTTGCTGTATTGGAGACGCTAGAAAGAAGAGGATGATTCTTGCATTAAAACAGAGTGTGTTTCAGGGATGAGAATGCTGGTCTGGATTTCTCTATAGAAACGGAGTTAAACCCCAGGATCTGTGTCTTCCTACAAGCAAGAGTTCAGTTCAGGTAAATCCAGTGAATTTTGGGATCAAATGATTTTTCCCAGTTCACCAACCAAACATGATTCTCACTATTAACTAAAGAGCCTTTATGTAAGAGAGGCTGTGGTTTGTATTAGTTTCATATGCAGAGTTGAACTACATATGGTCTGTATGAGTACAAAACACAGTTCTTTTTTTGTGGGCATGCTCATGGTTCTTGATGTATTGTAGCCGCTGGAAAGAAGAGCTTGCTTCCTGTGTGAAACAGAGTGTGTTTCATGAATGAGAATACTGGTCTGAATTTCCCTTCAGAAACGGAGTTAAACCCCAGGATCTGTGTCTTCCTACAAGCAAGAGTTCATTTCTGGTAAACAAAGTGAATTTTGGGCTCAAATGATTTTTCTCAGTTCACCAACCGAAACCGATTCTCACTATTAACTAAAGAGCATTTATGTAAGATGAGCTGTGGTCTGTATCTTATCATAAGCAGGGTTGAACTATATATGATCCGTATGATTAGGAAACACTCATGGTTCGTACTGTATTGGACACGCGTTAAAGAAGAGGATGATTCTTGCCTTCAAACAGAGTGATTTTCAGGGATGAGAATTCTGGTCTGAATTTGCCTTCAGAAATGGAGTTAAACCCCAACTGAGTCTTCCTGCAAGCAGGAGTTCATTTCAGGTAAACCCAGTGAATTTTGGTCTCAAATGATTTTTCGAGTTCATGAACCCAACTCGATTCTTACTATTAAATAAAGAGCATTTAGGTAAGAGGAGCTGTGGTTTGTATCAGTTTCATAAGCAGAGTTGAACTATATATGGTCCGTTGAGTAGGAAACTGTCCTTTTTTTCAGGGCATTCTCATGGATCTTGCTGTATTTTAGACTCTGGAAAGAAGAGCTTGCTTGTTGGGTTAAAAAGCAGTGTGTTTCAGGGATGAGAACTCTGATCTGAATTTCCCTTGAGAAACGGAGTTAAACCCCAGGATCTGTGTCTCCTACAAGCAAGAGTTCATTTCTGGTAAACAAAGTGAATTTTGGGCTCAAATGATTTTACACAGTTCACGAACCCAACGCGATTCTCACTATTAACTAAAGCGCATTCATGTAAGAGGAGCTGTGGTTTGTATCAGTTTCATATGCAGTGTTGAACGACATAAGGCCCGTATGAGAAAGAAACACAGTTCTTTTTTTCTGGGCATGCTCATGTTTCTTGATTTATTGTAGTCGCTGGCAAGAAGAGCTCGCTTCTTGTGTGAAACAGAGTGTGTTTCATGAATGAGAACAGTGGTCTGAATTTCCCTTCAGAAACGGAGTTAAACCCCAGGATCTGTATCTTCCCACAAGCAAGAGGTCATTTCTGGTAAACAAAGTGAATTTTGGGCTCAAATGATTTTACACAGTTCACGAACCCAACGCTATTCGCACTATTAACTAAAGAACATTTATGTAAGAGCTGCTGTGGTTTGTATCAGTTTCATGACCAGAATTGATCTGCATATGCTCTATATGAGTAGGAAACACAGTTCTATTTCTCAGGGCATGCTCATGGTTCTTGCTGTATTCTATACTCTGGAAAGAAGAGCTTGCTTGTTGCGTTAAAACAGACTGTGTTTCATGGATGAGAACCCTGCTCTGAATTTACCTTCAAAATCGGAGTTAAAATCCAGGATCTGTGTCTTCCTACATGGAAGAGTTTATTTCTGGTAAACCAAGTGAATTTTGGGCTCAAATGATTTTACACAGTTTGAAACCCCAATGCGATTCTCACTATTAACTAAACAGCATTTATTTAAGTGGTGCTGTGGTTTGTATCAGCTTCAAAACTAGAGTTGATCTACATATGGTCTGTATGAGTAGGAAACACGGTTCTTTTTATCTGGGCATGCTCATCGTTCTTGATGTATTGGAGCCGCTGGAAAGAAGAGCTTGTTTCTGATATTAAAACAGAGTGTGTTTCTGGGATGAGAACACTGGTCTGAATTTCCCTTCTGAAACGGAGTTAAACCCCAGGATCTGTGTCTTCCTACAAGCAAGAGTTCATTTCTGGTAAATCCAGTGAATTTTGGGCTCAAAAGATTTTTGGCAGTTAACGAACCCAACGCGATTGTCACTATTAACTAATCAGCATTTATGAAAGAGGTGCTGTGGTTTGTATCAGTTTCATATGCAGAGTTGAACTACATATTGTCTGTATGAGTAGGAAACACAGTTCTTTTTTTCTGGTCGTGCTCATGGTTCTTGATGTATTGCAGCCGCTGGAAAGGAGAGCTTGCTTCTTGCGTGAAAACAGTTTGTTTTTCAGGGATGAGAACTCTGGTCTGAATTTGCCTTCAGAAACGGAGTTAAACCCCAGGACTGAGTCTTCCTACAAGCAGGAGTTCATTTCAGGTAAACCCATTGAATTTTGGGCTCAAATGATTTTTCGAGTTCATGAACCCAACTCGATTCTTACTATTATCTAAAGAGCATTTAGGTAAGAGGATCTGTGGTTTGTATCAGTTTCATAAGCAGAGTTGAACTATATATGGTCCGTTGAGTAGGAAACAGTCCTTTTTTTCAGGGCATTCTCATGGATCTTGCTGTATTTTAGACTCTGGAAAGAAGAGCTTGCTTGTTGGGTTAAAAAGGAGTGTGTTTCAGGGATGAGAACTCTGATCTGAATTTCCCTTGAGAAACGGAGTTAAACCCCAGGATCTGTGTCTCCTACAAGCAAGAGTTCATTTCTGGTAAACAAAGTGAATTTTGGGCTCAAATGATTTTACACAGTTCACGAACCCAACGCGATTCTCACTATTAACTAAAGCGCATTCATGTAAGAGGAGCTGTGGTTTGAATCAGTTTCATATGCAGAGTTGAACTACATATGGTCCGTATGAGAAATCAACATAATTTTTTTTTCTGGGCATGCACAAGGTTGTTGCTGTATTGGAGACGCTAGAAAGAAGAGGATGATTCTTGCGTTAAAACAGAGTGTGTTTCAGGGATGAGAATGCTGGTCTGGATTTCTCTATAGAAACGGAGTTAAACCCCAGGATCTGTGTCTTCCTACAAGCAAGAGTTCAGTTCAGGTAAATCCAGTGAATTTTGGGATCAAATGATTTTTCCCAGTTCACCAACCAAACATGATTCTCACTATTAACTAAAGAGCCTTTATGTAAGAGAGGCTGTGGTTTGTATTAGTTTCATATGCAGAGTTGAACTACATATGGTCTGTATGAGTACAAAACACAGTTCTTTTTTTGTGGGCATGCTCATGGTTCTTGATGTATTGTAGCCGCTGGAAAGAAGAGCTTGCTTCCTGTGTGAAACAGAGTGTGTTTCATGAATGAGAATACTGGTCTGAATTTCCCTTCAGAAACGGAGTTAAACCCCAGGATCTGTGTCTTCCTACAAGCAAGAGTTCATTTCTGGTAAACAAAGTGAATTTTGGGCTCAAATGATTTTTCTCAGTTCACCAACCGAAACCGATTCTCACTATTAACTAAAGAGCATTTATGTAAGATGAGCTGTGGTCTGTATCTTATCATAAGCAGGGTTGAACTATATATGATCCGTATGATTAGGAAACACTCATGGTTCGTACTGTATTGGACACGCGTTAAAGAAGAGGATGATTCTTGCCTTCAAACAGAGTGATTTTCAGGGATGAGAATTCTGGTCTGAATTTGCCTTCAGAAATGGAGTTAAACCCCAACTGAGTCTTCCTGCAAGCAGGAGTTCATTTCAGGTAAACCCAGTGAATTTTGGTCTCAAATGATTTTTCGAGTTCATGAACCCAACTCGATTCTTACTATTAAATAAAGAGCATTTAGGTAAGAGGAGCTGTGGTTTGTATCAGTTTCATAAGCAGAGTTGAACTATATATGGTCCGTTGAGTAGGCAACTGTCCTTTTTTTCAGGGCATTCTCATGGATCTTGCTGTATTTTAGACTCTGGAAAGAAGAGCTTGCTTGTTGGGTTAAAAAGCAGTGTGTTTCAGGGATGAGAACTCTGATCTGAATTTCCCTTGAGAAACGGAGTTAAACCCCAGGATCTGTGTCTCCTACAAGCAAGAGTTCATTTCTGGTAAACAAAGTGAATTTTGGGCTCAAATGATTTTACACAGTTCACGAACCCAACGCGATTCTCACTATTAACTAAAGCGCATTCATGTAAGAGGAGCTGTGGTTTGTATCAGTTTCATATGCAGTGTTGAACGACATAAGGCCCGTATGAGAAAGAAACACAGTTCTTTTTTTCTGGGCATGCTCATGTTTCTTGATTTATTGTAGTCGCTGGCAAGAAGAGCTCGCTTCTTGTGTGAAACAGAGTGTGTTTCATGAATGAGAACAGTGGTCTGAATTTCCCTTCAGAAACGGAGTTAAACCCCAGGATCTGTATCTTCCCACAAGCAAGAGGTCATTTCTGGTAAACAAAGTGAATTTTGGGCTCAAATGATTTTACACAGTTCACGAACCCAACGCTATTCGCACTATTAACTAAAGAACATTTATGTAAGAGCTGCTGTGGTTTGTATCAGTTTCATGACCAGAATTGATCTGCATATGCTCTATATGAGTAGGAAACACAGTTCTATTTCTCAGGGCATGCTCATGGTTCTTGCTGTATTCTATACTCTGGAAAGAAGAGCTTGCTTGTTGCGTTAAAACAGACTGTGTTTCATGGATGAGAACCCTGCTCTGAATTTACCTTCAAAATCGGAGTTAAAATCCAGGATCTGTGTCTTCCTACATGGAAGAGTTTATTTCTGGTAAACCAAGTGAATTTTGGGCTCAAATGATTTTACACAGTTTGAAACCCCAATGCGATTCTCACTATTAACTAAACAGCATTTATTTAAGTGGTGCTGTGGTTTGTATCAGCTTCAAAACTAGAGTTGATCTACATATGGTCTGTATGAGTAGGAAACACGGTTCTTTTTATCTGGGCATGCTCATCGTTCTTGATGTATTGGAGCCGCTGGAAAGAAGAGCTTGTTTCTGATATTAAAACAGAGTGTGTTTCTGGGATGAGAACACTGGTCTGAATTTCCCTTCTGAAACGGAGTTAAACCCCAGGATCTGTGTCTTCCTACAAGCAAGAGTTCATTTCTGGTAAATCCAGTGAATTTTGGGCTCAAAAGATTTTTGGCAGTTAACGAACCCAACGCGATTGTCACTATTAACTAATCAGCATTTATGAAAGAGGTGCTGTGGTTTGTATCATTTTCATATGCAGAGTTGAACTACATATTGTCTGTATGAGTAGGAAACACAGTTCTTTTTTCTGGTCGTGCTCATGGTTCTTGATGTATTGCAGCCGCTGGAAAGGAGAGCTTGCTTCTTGCGTGAAAACAGTTTGTTTTTCAGGGATGAGAACTCTGGTCTGAATTTGCCTTCAGAAACGGAGTTAAACCCCATGACTGAGTCTTCCTACAAGCAGGAGTTCATTTCAGGTAAACCCATTGAATTTTGGGCTCAAATGATTTTTCGAGTTCATGAACCCAACTCGATTCTTACTATTATCTAAAGAGCATTTAGGTAAGAGGATCTGTGGTTTGTATCAGTTTCATAAGCAGAGTTGAACTATATATGGTCCGTTGAGTAGGAAACAGTCCTTTTTTTCAGGGCATTCTCATGGATCTTGCTGTATTTTAGACTCTGGAAAGAAGAGCTTGCTTGTTGGGTTAAAAAGGAGTGTGTTTCAGGGATGAGAACTCTGATCTGAATTTCCCTTGAGAAACGGAGTTAAACCCCAGGATCTGTGTCTCCTACAAGCAAGAGTTCATTTCTGGTAAACAAAGTGAATTTTGGGCTCAAATGATTTTACACAGTTCACGAACCCAACGCGATTCTCACTATTAACTAAAGCGCATTCATGTAAGAGGAGCTGTGGTTTGAATCAGTTTCATATGCAGAGTTGAACTACATATGGTCCGTATGAGAAATCAACATAATTTTTTTTTCTGGGCATGCACAAGGTTGTTGCTGTATTGGAGACGCTAGAAAGAAGAGGATGATTCTTGCGTTAAAACAGAGTGTGTTTCAGGGATGAGAATGCTGGTCTGGATTTCTCTATAGAAACGGAGTTAAACCCCAGGATCTGTGTCTTCCTACAAGCAAGAGTTCAGTTCAGGTAAATCCAGTGAATTTTGGGATCAAATGATTTTTCCCAGTTCACCAACCAAACATGATTCTCACTATTAACTAAAGAGCCTTTATGTAAGAGAGGCTGTGGTTTGTATTAGTTTCATATGCAGAGTTGAACTACATATGGTCTGTATGAGTACAAAACACAGTTCTTTTTTTGTGGGCATGCTCATGGTTCTTGATGTATTGTAGCCGCTGGAAAGAAGAGCTTGCTTCCTGTGTGAAACAGAGTGTGTTTCATGAATGAGAATACTGGTCTGAATTTCCCTTCAGAAACGGAGTTAAACCCCAGGATCTGTGTCTTCCTACAAGCAAGAGTTCATTTCTGGTAAACAAAGTGAATTTTGGGCTCAAATGATTTTTCTCAGTTCACCAACCGAAACCGATTCTCACTATTAACTAAAGAGCATTTATGTAAGATGAGCTGTGGTCTGTATCTTATCATAAGCAGGGTTGAACTATATATGATCCGTATGATTAGGAAACACTCATGGTTCGTACTGTATTGGACACGCGTTAAAGAAGAGGATGATTCTTGCCTTCAAACAGAGTGATTTTCAGGGATGAGAATTCTGGTCTGAATTTGCCTTCAGAAATGGAGTTAAACCCCAACTGAGTCTTCCTGCAAGCAGGAGTTCATTTCAGGTAAACCCAGTGAATTTTGGTCTCAAATGATTTTTCGAGTTCATGAACCCAACTCGATTCTTACTATTAAATAAAGAGCATTTAGGTAAGAGGAGCTGTGGTTTGTATCAGTTTCATAAGCAGAGTTGAACTATATATGGTCCGTTGAGTAGGAAACTGTCCTTTTTTTCAGGGCATTCTCATGGATCTTGCTGTATTTTAGACTCTGGAAAGAAGAGCTTGCTTGTTGGGTTAAAAAGCAGTGTGTTTCAGGGATGAGAACTCTGATCTGAATTTCCCTTGAGAAACGGAGTTAAACCCCAGGATCTGTGTCTCCTACAAGCAAGAGTTCATTTCTGGTAAACAAAGTGAATTTTGGGCTCAAATGATTTTACACAGTTCACGAACCCAACGCGATTCTCACTATTAACTAAAGCGCATTCATGTAAGAGGAGCTGTGGTTTGTATCAGTTTCATATGCAGTGTTGAACGACATAAGGCCCGTATGAGAAAGAAACACAGTTCTTTTTTTCTGGGCATGCTCATGTTTCTTGATTTATTGTAGTCGCTGGCAAGAAGAGCTCGCTTCTTGTGTGAAACAGAGTGTGTTTCATGAATGAGAACAGTGGTCTGAATTTCCCTTCAGAAACGGAGTTAAACCCCAGGATCTGTATCTTCCCACAAGCAAGAGGTCATTTCTGGTAAACAAAGTGAATTTTGGGCTCAAATGATTTTACACAGTTCACGAACCCAACGCTATTCGCACTATTAACTAAAGAACATTTATGTAAGAGCTGCTGTGGTTTGTATCAGTTTCATGACCAGAATTGATCTGCATATGCTCTATATGAGTAGGAAACACAGTTCTATTTCTCAGGGCATGCTCATGGTTCTTGCTGTATTCTATACTCTGGAAAGAAGAGCTTGCTTGTTGCGTTAAAACAGACTGTGTTTCATGGATGAGAACCCTGCTCTGAATTTACCTTCAAAATCGGAGTTAAAATCCAGGATCTGTGTCTTCCTACATGGAAGAGTTTATTTCTGGTAAACCAAGTGAATTTTGGGCTCAAATGATTTTACACAGTTTGAAACCCCAATGCGATTCTCACTATTAACTAAACAGCATTTATTTAAGTGGTGCTGTGGTTTGTATCAGCTTCAAAACTAGAGTTGATCTACATATGGTCTGTATGAGTAGGAAACACGGTTCTTTTTATCTGGGCATGCTCATCGTTCTTGATGTATTGGAGCCGCTGGAAAGAAGAGCTTGTTTCTGATATTAAAACAGAGTGTGTTTCTGGGATTAGAACACTGGTCTGAATTTCCCTTCTGAAACGGAGTTAAACCCCAGGATCTGTGTCTTCCTACAAGCAAGAGTTCATTTCTGGTAAATCCAGTGAATTTTGGGCTCAAAAGATTTTTGGCAGTTAACGAACCCAACGCGATTGTCACTATTAACTAATCAGCATTTATGAAAGAGGTGCTGTGGTTTGTATCAGTTTCATATGCAGAGTTGAACTACATATTGTCTGTATGAGTAGGAAACACAGTTCTTTTTTTCTGGTCGTGCTCATGGTTCTTGATGTATTGCAGCCGCTGGAAAGGAGAGCTTGCTTCTTGCGTGAAAACAGTTTGTTTTTCAGGGATGAGAACTCTGGTCTGAATTTGCCTTCAGAAACGGAGTTAAACCCCAGGACTGAGTCTTCCTACAAGCAGGAGTTCATTTCAGGTAAACCCATTGAATTTTGGGCTCAAATGATTTTTCGAGTTCATGAACCCAACTCGATTCTTACTATTATCTAAAGAGCATTTAGGTAAGAGGATCTGTGGTTTGTATCAGTTTCATAAGCAGAGTTGAACTATATATGGTCCGTTGAGTAGGAAACAGTCCTTTTTTTCAGGGCATTCTCATGGATCTTGCTGTATTTTAGACTCTGGAAAGAAGAGCTTGCTTGTTGGGTTAAAAAGGAGTGTGTTTCAGGGATGAGAACTCTGATCTGAATTTCCCTTGAGAAACGGAGTTAAACCCCAGGATCTGTGTCTCCTACAAGCAAGAGTTCATTTCTGGTAAACAAAGTGAATTTTGGGCTCAAATGATTTTACACAGTTCACGAACCCAACGCGATTCTCACTATTAACTAAAGCGCATTCATGTAAGAGGAGCTGTGGTTTGAATCAGTTTCATATGCAGAGTTGAACTACATATGGTCCGTATGAGAAATCAACATAATTTTTTTTTCTGGGCATGCACAAGGTTGTTGCTGTATTGGAGACGCTAGAAAGAAGAGGATGATTCTTGCGTTAAAACAGAGTGTGTTTCAGGGATGAGAATGCTGGTCTGGATTTCTCTATAGAAACGGAGTTAAACCCCAGGATCTGTGTCTTCCTACAAGCAAGAGTTCAGTTCAGGTAAATCCAGTGAATTTTGGGATCAAATGATTTTTCCCAGTTCACCAACCAAACATGATTCTCACTATTAACTAAAGAGCCTTTATGTAAGAGAGGCTGTGGTTTGTATTAGTTTCATATGCAGAGTTGAACTACATATGGTCTGTATGAGTACAAAACACAGTTCTTTTTTTGTGGGCATGCTCATGGTTCTTGATGTATTGTAGCCGCTGGAAAGAAGAGCTTGCTTCCTGTGTGAAACAGAGTGTGTTTCATGAATGAGAATACTGGTCTGAATTTCCCTTCAGAAACGGAGTTAAACCCCAGGATCTGTGTCTTCCTACAAGCAAGAGTTCATTTCTGGTAAACAAAGTGAATTTTGGGCTCAAATGATTTTTCTCAGTTCACCAACCGAAACCGATTCTCACTATTAACTAAAGAGCATTTATGTAAGATGAGCTGTGGTCTGTATCTTATCATAAGCAGGGTTGAACTATATATGATCCGTATGATTAGGAAACACTCATGGTTCGTACTGTATTGGACACGCGTTAAAGAAGAGGATGATTCTTGCCTTCAAACAGAGTGATTTTCAGGGATGAGAATTCTGGTCTGAATTTGCCTTCAGAAATGGAGTTAAACCCCAACTGAGTCTTCCTGCAAGCAGGAGTTCATTTCAGGTAAACCCAGTGAATTTTGGTCTCAAATGATTTTTCGAGTTCATGAACCCAACTCGATTCTTACTATTAAATAAAGAGCATTTAGGTAAGAGGAGCTGTGGTTTGTATCAGTTTCATAAGCAGAGTTGAACTATATATGGTCCGTTGAGTAGGAAACTGTCCTTTTTTTCAGGGCATTCTCATGGATCTTGCTGTATTTTAGACTCTGGAAAGAAGAGCTTGCTTGTTGGGTTAAAAAGCAGTGTGTTTCAGGGATGAGAACTCTGATCTGAATTTCCCTTGAGAAACGGAGTTAAACCCCAGGATCTGTGTCTCCTACAAGCAAGAGTTCATTTCTGGTAAACAAAGTGAATTTTGGGCTCAAATGATTTTACACAGTTCACGAACCCAACGCGATTCTCACTATTAACTAAAGCGCATTCATGTAAGAGGAGCTGTGGTTTGTATCAGTTTCATATGCAGTGTTGAACGACATAAGGCCCGTATGAGAAAGAAACACAGTTCTTTTTTTCTGGGCATGCTCATGTTTCTTGATTTATTGTAGTCGCTGGCAAGAAGAGCTCGCTTCTTGTGTGAAACAGAGTGTGTTTCATGAATGAGAACAGTGGTCTGAATTTCCCTTCAGAAACGGAGTTAAACCCCAGGATCTGTATCTTCCCACAAGCAAGAGGTCATTTCTGGTAAACAAAGTGAATTTTGGGCTCAAATGATTTTACACAGTTCACGAACCCAACGCTATTCGCACTATTAACTAAAGAACATTTATGTAAGAGCTGCTGTGGTTTGTATCAGTTTCATGACCAGAATTGATCTGCATATGCTCTATATGAGTAGGAAACACAGTTCTATTTCTCAGGGCATGCTCATGGTTCTTGCTGTATTCTATACTCTGGAAAGAAGAGCTTGCTTGTTGCGTTAAAACAGACTGTGTTTCATGGATGAGAACCCTGCTCTGAATTTACCTTCAAAATCGGAGTTAAAATCCAGGATCTGTGTCTTCCTACATGGAAGAGTTTATTTCTGGTAAACCAAGTGAATTTTGGGCTCAAATGATTTTACACAGTTTGAAACCCCAATGCGATTCTCACTATTAACTAAACAGCATTTATTTAAGTGGTGCTGTGGTTTGTATCAGCTTCAAAACTAGAGTTGATCTACATATGGTCTGTATGAGTAGGAAACACAGTTCTTTTTACAGGGCATGAACATGGTTCTTGCTGTATTAGAGACGCTAGAAAGAAGAGGATGATTCTTGCCTTAAAACAGAGTGTTTTTCAGGAATGAGAATTCTGGTCTGAATTTCCCTTCAGAAACGGAGTTAAACCCCAGGATCTTGTCTTCCTACAAGCAGGAGTTAATTTCAAGTAAACCCAGGGAATTTTGGGCTCAAATGATTTTTCACAGTTCACGAACCCAACGCTATTCTCACTATTAACTAAAGAGCATTTATGTAAGAGCAGCTGTGGTTTGTATCAGTTTCATAAGCAGAGTTGAACAACATATGGTCTGTATTAGTAGGAAACACATTTCTTTTTATCTGGGAGTGATCATGGTTCTTGACATATTGGAGCCGCTGGAAAGAAGAGCTAACTTCTTGAGTGAAAACAGAGTGTTTTTCAGGGATGAGAACTCTGGTATGAATTTTCCTTCAGAAACGGAGTTAAACCCCAGGATCTGTGTTCTACTACAAGCAAGAGTTCATTTCTGGTAAAACCAGTGAATTTTGGGCTCAAACGATTTTTCCCAGTTCACCAACCAAACATAATTCTCACTATTAACTAAGGAGCCTTTATGTAAGAGGAGCTGTGGTTTGTATTAGTTTCATATGCAGAGTTGAACTACATATGGACCGTATGAGTAAGAAACACAGTTCTTTTTTTCTGTGCATGATCATGGTACTTGACGTAGTGGAGCCTCTGGAAAGAAGAGCTTGCTTCTTGCATGAAACAGAGTGTGTTTCATGAATGAGAACACTGGTCTGAATTTCCCTTCAGAAACGGAGATAAACCCCAGGATCTGGGTCTTCCTACAAGCAAGAGTTCATTTCTGGTAAACCCAGTGAATTTTGGGCTCAAATGATTTTACACAGTTCACGAACCCAACACTATCCTCACTATTAACTAAAGAGCATTTATGTAAGCGCTGCTGTGGTTTGTATCAGTTTCATGACCAGAATTGATCTGCATATGCTCTGTATGAATAGGAAACACAGTTCTTTTTTTGAGGGCATGCACATGGTTCTTGCGAGGATGATTCTTGCGTTAAAACAGAGTGTGTTTCAGGGATGAGAACGCTGGTCTGAATTTCTCTTCAGAAACGGAGTTAAACCCCAGGATCTGTGTCTTCCTACAAGCAAGTGTTCATTTCTGGTAAACCCAGTGAATTTTGGGCTCAAATGATTTTACACAGTTCACGAACCCAACACTATTCTCACTATTAAGTAAAGAGCATTTATGTAAGAGCTGCTGTGGTTTGTATCAGTTTCATGACCAGAATTGATCTGCATATGCTCTGTATGAGTAGGAAACACAGTTCTTTTTTTCAGGGCATGCACATGGTTCTTGCTGTATTGGAGACGCTATAAAGAAGAGGATGATTCTTGCGTTAAAACAGAGTGTGTTTCAGGGATGAGAACGCTGGTCTGAATTTTTCTTCAGAAACGAGGTTAAACCCCAGGATCTGTGTCTTCCTACAAGCAAGAGTTCAGTTCAGGTAAATCCAGTGAATTTTGGGATCAAATGATTTTTCCCAGTTCACCAACCAAACATGATTCTCACTATTAACTAAAGAACCTTTATGTAAGAGAGGCTGTGGTTTGTATTAGTTTCATATGCAGAGTTGAACTACATATGGTCCGTATGAGTACAAAACACAGTTCTTATTTTGTGGGAATGCTCATGGTTCTTGATATTTTGTAGCCGCTGGAAAGAAGAGCTTGCTTCCTGTGTGAAACAGAGTGTATTTCATGAATGAGAAAACTGGTCTGAATTTCCCTTCAGAAACGGAGTTAAACCCCAGGATCTGTGTCTTCCTACAAGCAAGAGTTCATTTCTGGTAAACCCAGTGAATTTTGTGCTCAAATGATTTTACACAGTTCACGAAATCAACGCTATTCTCACTATTAACTAAAGAGCATTTATGTAAGAACTGCTGTGGTTTGTATCAGTTTCATGAACAGAATTGATCTGCATATGCTCTGTATGAGTAGGAAACACAGTTCATTTTTTCAGGGAATGCAAATGGTTCTTGCTGTATTGGAGACGCTAGAAAGAAAAGGATGATTCTTGCCTTAAAACAGAGTGTTTTTCAGGGATGAGAACTTTGATCTGAATTTCGCTTGAGAAATGGAGTTAAACCCCAGGATCTGTGTCTCCTACAAGCAAGAGTTCATTTCTGGTAAACCAAGTGAATTTTGGGCTCAAATGATTTTACACAGTTCACGAACCCAACGCTATTCTCACTATTTACTAAAGAACATTTATGTAAGAGCTGCTGTGGTTTGTATCAGTTTCATGACCAGAATTGATCTGCATATGCTCGGTATGAGTAGGAAACAGTTCATTTTTTCAGGGAATGCAAATGGTTCTTGTTGTATTGGAGACGCTAGAAAGACGAGGATGATTCTTGCGTTATAACAGAGTGTGTTTCAGGGATGAGAACTCTGGTCTGAATTTCTCTTCAGAAACGGCGTTAAACCCCAGCGTCTGTGTCTTCCTACAAGCAAGAGTTCAGTTCAGGTAAATCCAGTGAATTTTGGGCTCAAATGATTTTTCTCAGTTCACCAACCGAAGCCAATTCTCACTATTAACTAAAGAGCATTTATGTAAGATGAGCTGTGGTCTGTATCGTATCATAAGCAGAGTTGAACTATATATGATCCGTATGATTAGGAAACACTCATGGTTTGTACTGTATTGGACACGCGTTAAAGAAGAGGATGACTCTTGCTTTCAAACAGAGTGATTTTCAGGGATGAGAATTCTGGTCTGAATTTGCCTTCAGAAACGGAGTTAAACCCCAGGACTGTGTCTTCCTATGAGCAGGAGTTCATTTCAGGTAAACCCAGTGAATATTGGGCTCAAATGATTTTTCGAGTTCATGAATCCAACTCGATTCTTACTATTAACTAAAGAGCATTTAGGTAAGAGGAGCTGTGGTTTGTATCAGTTTCATAAGCAGAGTTGAACTACATATGGTCCGTTGAGTAGAAACACTCCTTTTTTTCAGGGCATTCTCATGGATCTTGCTGTATTTTAGACTCTGGAAAGAAGAGCTTGCTTCTTGGGTTAAAAAGGAGTGTGTTTCAGGGATGAGAACTCTGATCTGAATTTCCCTTGAGAAACAGAGTTAAACCCCAGGATCTGTGTCTTCCTACAAGCAAGAGTTCATTTCTGGTAAACAAAGTGAATTTTGGGCTCAAATGATATTACACAGTTCACGAACCCAACGTGATTCTCATTATTAACTAAAGCGCATTTATGTAAGAGGAGCTGTGGTTTGTATCAGTTTCATATGCAGAGTTGAAGTACATATGGTCCATATGAGAAAGAAACACAGTTCTTTTTTTCTGGGCATGCTCCTGGTTCTTGATGTATTGTAGTCGCTGGAAAGAAGAGCTTGCTTCTTGTGCGAAACAGAGTGTGTTTCATGAATGAGAACACTGGTCTGAATTTCCCTTCAGAAACGGAGTTAAACCCCAGGATCTGTGTCCTCCTACAAGCAAGTGTTCATTTCTGGTAAACCCAGTGAATTTTGGGCTCAAATGATTTTACACAGTTCACGAACCCAACACTATTCTCACTATTAAGTAAAGAGCATTTATGTAAGAGCTGCTGTGGTTTGTATCAGTTTCATGACCAGAATTGATCTGCATATGCTCTGTATGAGTAGGAAACACAGTTCTTTTTTTCAGGGCATGCACATGGTTCTTGCTGTATTGGAGACGCTAGAAAGAAGAGGATGATTCTTGCGTTAAAACAGAGTGTGTTTCAGGGATGAGAACGCTGGTCTGAATTTCTCTTCAGAAACGGAGTTAAACCCCAGGATCTGTGTCTTCCTACAAGCAAGAGTTCAGTTCAGGTAAATCCAGTGAATTTTGGGATCAAATGATTTTTCCCAGTTCACCAACCAAACATGATTCTCACTATTAACTAAAGAGCCTTTATGTAAGAGAGGCTGTGGTTTGTATTAGTTTCATATGCAGAGTTGAACTACATATGGTCCGTATGAGTACAAAACACAGTTCTTTTTTTGTGGGAATGCTCATGGTTCTTGATATTTTGTAGCCGCTGGAAAGAAGAGCTTGCTTCCTGTGTGAAACAGAGTGTATTTCATGAATGAGAACACTGGTCTGAATTTCCCTTCAGAAACGGAGTTAAACCCCAGGATCTGTGTCTTCCTACAAGCAAGAGTTCATTTCTGGTAAACCCAGTGAATTTTGTGCTCAAATGATTTTACACAGTTCACGAAATCAACGCTATTCTCACTATTAACTAAAGAGCATTTATGTAAGAACTGCTGTGGTTTGTCTCAGTTTCATGACCAAAATTGATCTGCATATGCTCTGTATGAGTAGGAAACACAGTTCATTTTTTCAGGGAATGCAAATGGTTCTTGCTGTATTGGAGACGCTAGAAAGAAAAGGATGATTCTTGCCTTAAAACAGAGTGTTTTTCAGGGATGAGAACTCTGATCTGAATTTCGCTTGAGAAATGGAGTTAAACCCCAGGATCTGTGTCTCCTACAAGCAAGAGTTCATTTCTGGTAAACCAAGTGAATTTTGGGCTCAAATGATTTTACACAGTTCACGAACCCAACGCTATTCTCACTATTTACTAAAGAACATTTATGTAAGAGCTGCTGTGGTTTGTATCAGTTTCATGACCAGAATTGATCTGCATATGCTCTATATGAGTAGGAAACACAGTTCTATTTCTCAGGGCATGCTCATGGTTCTTGCTGTATTCTATACTCTGGAAAGAAGAGCTTGCTTGTTGCGTTAAAACAGACTGTGTTTCATGGATGAGAACCCACTCTGAATTTACCTTCAAAATCGGAGTTAAAATTCAGGATCTGTGTCTTCCTACATGGAAGAGTTTATTTCTGGTAAACCAAGTGAATTTTGGGCTCAAATGATTTTACACAGTTTGAAAACCCAATGCGACTCTCACTATTAACTAAACAGCATGTATTTAAGAGGTGCTGTGGTTTGTATCAGTTTCATAACCAGAGTTGATCTACATATGGTCTGTATGAGTAGGAAACACAGTTCTTTTTACAGGGCATGCACATGGTTTTTGCTGTATTAGAGACGCTAGAAAGAAGAGGATGATTCTTGCCTTAAAACAGAGTGTTTTTCAGGGATGAGAATTCTGGTCTGAATTTGCCTTCAGAAACGGAGTTAAACCCCAGGATCTTGTCTTCCTACAAGCAGGAGTTCATTTCAGGTAAACCCAGTGAATTTTGGGCTCAAATGATTTTTCACAGTTCACAAACCCAACGTGATTCTCACTATTAACTAAAGCACATTTATGTAACAGGAGCTGTTGTTTGTATCAGTTTCATAAGCAGAGTTGAACTACATATGGTCCGTTTGTGTAGGAAACACAGTTCTTTTTTCTCTGGGCATGCTCATGGTTCTTGATGTATTAGAGCCGCTGTAAAGAAGAGCTTGCTTCTTTCTTGAAAACAGAGTGTGTTTTGTGGATGAGAACACTGTCTGAATTTACCTTCAGAAATGGAGTTAAACCCCTGGATCTGTGTCTTCCTACAAGCAAGAGTTCATTTCTGGTAAACCCAGTGAATTTTGGGCTCAAATGCTTTTACACAGTTCACGAAACCAACTCTATTCTCACTATTAACTAAAGAGATTGATGTAAGAGAAGGTGTGGTCTATATCAGTTTCATAAGCAGAGTTGATCTACATATGGTCTGTATGTGTAGGAAACAGTTCTTTTTTTCAGGGCATGCTCATGGTTGCTGCTGTAATTTAGACTCTGGAAAGAAGAGCTTGCTTGTTGCGTGAAAACAGAGTGTGTTTCAGGGATGAGAATTCTGGTCTGAATTTGCCTTCAGAAAAGGAGTTAAACCCCAGGTTCTGTGTCTTCCTACAAGCAGGAGTTAATTTCAGGTAAACCCAGTGAATATCGGGTACAAATGATTTTTCTCAGTTCACGAACCCAACGTGATTCTCACTATTAACTAAAGCGCATTTATGTAAGAGTAGCTGTGGTTTGTATCAGTTTAATAAGCAGAGTTGAACTACATATGGTCAGTATGAGTAGGAATCACAGTTCTTTTTTTCTGGGCATGCTCATGGTCTTTGATGTATTGAAGCCGCTGGAAAGAAGAGCTTGCTTCTTGCGTGAAAAGAGAGAGTGTTTCAGGGATGAGAATTCAGGTCTGAATTTCCCTTCAGAAACGAAATTAAACCACAGGATCTGTGTCTTCCTACAATCAAGAGTTCAGTTTAGGTATATCCAGTGAATTTTGGGTTCTAATGATTTTTCTCAGTTCACCAACCATAACCGATTCTCACTATTAACTAAAGAGCATTTATGTAAGAGGAGATGTCCTTTGTATCATTTTCATATGCAGAGTTGAACTACATATTGTCCGAATGAGTAGGAAACACAGTTCTTTTTTTCAGGGCATGCTCATGTTTCTTGCTCTATTTTAGACTCTGGAATGAAGAGCTTGCTTCTTGAGTGAAAACAGACTGTTTTTCCGGGATGAGAACTCTTGTCTGAATTTGCTTTCAGAAAAGGAGTTAAACCCCAGGATCTTTGTTTTCCTACAAGCAAGAGTTCATTTCTGGTAAACACAGTGAATTTTGGGCTCAAATGATATTTCCCAGTACAGCTACCCAACATGATTTTCACTATTAACTAAAGAGCCCGTTGTAAGTGGAGCTGTGGTTTGTATTAGTTTCATATGCAGAGTTGAACTACATATGGTCCGTATAAGTAGAAAACACAGTTCTTTTTCTCAGTGCATGCTCATGGTTCTTGCTGTATTATAGACTATGGAAAGTAGAGCTTGCTTGTTGCGTTAATACAGACTGTGTTTCATGGATGAGATCACTGGTCTGAATTTACCTTCAAAATCGGAGTTAAAATCCAGGATCTGTGTCTTCCTAAAAGCAGGAGTTAATTTGAGGTAAACCCAGTGAATTTTGGGCTCAAATGTTTTTTTGCAGTTCACGAACTCAACGCGATTCTCACTATTAACTAAACAGCATTTATTTATGAGGGTCTGTGGTTTGTATCAGTTTCATAAGCATAGTTGCAAAACATATGGTCTGTATGAGTAGGAACCACAGTTCTTTTTTTCTGGTCATGCTCATGGTTCTTGATGTATTGGAGCCGCTGGAAAGAAGAGCTTGCTTCGGACACTAAAACAGAGTGTGTTTCTGGGATGAGAACACTGGGCTGAATTTCCCTTCAGAAATGGAATTAAACCCCAGGATCTGTGTCTTCCTACAAGCAAGAGTTCATTTCTGGTAAACAAAGTGAATTTTGGGCTCAAATGATTTTTCCCTGTTCACCAACCAAATATGATTCTCACTATTAACTAAAGAGCCTTTATGTAAGAGAGGCTGTGATTTGTATTAGTTTCATATGCAGAGTTGAACTACATATGGTCCGTATGAGTACGAAACACAGTTCTTTTTTTCTGGGCATGCTCATGGTTCTTGATGTATTGTAGCCGCTGGAAAGAAGAGCTTGCTTCTTGTGTGAAACAGAGTGTGTTTCATGAATGAGAACACTGGTCTAAATTCCCTTCAGAAACAGAGTTAAACCCTAGGATCTGTGTCTTCCTACAAGCAAGAGTTCATTTCTGGTCAACCAAGAGAATTTTGGGCTCTAATGATTTTTCGCAGTTCACCAACCAAAATCGATTCTCACTACTAACTAAAGAGCATTTATGTAAGAGGAGCTGTGGTTTGTATCAGTTTCATAAGCAGAGTTGAACAACATATGGTCTGTATGAGTAGACAACACGGTTATTTATTCCATGGCACGCTCATGTTTCTTGATGTATTGGAGACGCTGGAAAGAAGAGCTTGCTTCTTGAGTGAAAACAGAGTGTGTTTCAGGGATGAGAATTCTGGTCTGAATTTCCCTTCAGAAACGGAGTTAAACCCGAGGATCTGTGTCTTTCTACAAACAAGAGTTCAGTTCAGGTAAATCCAGTGAATTTTGGGCTCAAATGATTTTTCCCAGTTCACGAACCCAACACTATTCTCACAATTAACAAAGAGCATTTATGTAAGAACTGCTGTGGTTTGTATCAGTTTCATGACCAGAATTGATCTGCATATGCTCTGTATGAGTAGGAAACACAGTTCATTTTTTCAGGGAATGCAAATGGTTCTTGCTGTATTGGAGACGCTAGAAAGAAGAGGATGATTCTTGCGTTAAAACAGAGTGTTTCAGGGATGAGAACTCTGGTCTAAATTTCTCTTCAGAAACGGAGTTAAACCCCAGCATCTGTGTCTTCCTACAAGCAAGAGTTCATTTCAGGTAAATCCAGTGAATTTTGGGATCAAATGATTTTTTTCAGTTCACCAACCGAAACCGATTCTCACTATTAACTAAAGAGCATTTATGTAAGATGAGCTGTGGTCTGTATCGTATCATAAGCAGAGTTGAACTATATATGATCCGTATGATTAGGAAACACTCATGGTTCCTACTGTATTGGACAGGCTTTAAAGAAGAGGATGATTCTTGCCTTAATACAGAGTGATTTTCAGGGATGAGAATTCTGGTCTGAATTTCCCTTCAGAAACGGAGTTAAACCCAGGATCTGTGTCTTCCTACAAGCAAGAGTTCATTTCTGGTACACCCAGTGAATTTTGGGCTCAAATGATTTTACAAAGTTCACGAACCCAACACTATTCTCACTATTAACTAAAGAGCATTTTTGTAAGCGCTGCTGTGGTTTCTATCAGTTTCATGACCAGAATTGATCTGCATATGCTCTGTATGAGTAGGAAACACAGTTATTTTTTTTTCAGGGCATGCACATGGTTCTTGCTGTATTGGAGGCGCTAGAAAGAAGAGGATGATTCTTGCATTAAAACAGAGTGTGTTTCAGGGATGAGAATTCTGGCCTGAATTTCCCTTCAGAAACGGAGTTAAACCCGAGGATCTGTGTCTTCCTACAAGCAAGAGTTCAGTTCAGGTATATCCAGTGAATTTTGGGCTCAAATGATTTTTCCCAGTTCACCAACCCAACATGATTCTCACTATTAACTAAAGACCATTTATGTAAGAGAAGCTGTGGTTTGTATTAGTTTCATATGAAGAGTTGAACGACATATGGTCCGTATGAGTAGGAAACACATTCTTTTTCTCAGGGCATGCTCATGGTTCTTGCTGTATTCTATACTCTGGAAAGAAGAGCTTGCTTGTTGCGTTAAAACAGACTGTGTTTCATGGATGAGAACCCTGGTCTGAATTTACCTTCAAAATCAGAGTTAAAATCCAGGATCTGTGTCTTCCTACATGGAAGAGTTTATTTCTGGTAAACCTAGTGAATTTTGGGCTCAAATGATTTTACACAGTTTGAAACCCCACTGCGATTTTCACTATTAACTAAACAGCATTTATATAAGAGGTGCTGTGGTTTGTATCAGTTTCATAACCAGAGTTGATCTACATATGGTCTGTATGAGTAGGAAACACAGTTCTTTTTACAGGGCATGCACATGGTTCTTGCTGTATTAGAGCCGCTGTAAAGAAGAGCTTGATTCTTGCTTGAAAACAGAGTGTGTTTCATGGATGAGAACACTGTCTGAATTTACCTTCAGAAATGGAGTTAAACCCCTGGATCTGTGTCTTCCTACAAGCAAGAGTTCATTTCTGGTAAACCCAGTGAATTTTGGGCTCAAATGCTTTTACACAGTTCACGAACCCAACGCTATTCTCACTATTAACTAAAGAGATTTATGTAAGAGGAGGTGTGGTCTATATCAGTTTCATAAGCAGAGTTGATCTACATATGGTCTGTATGTGTAGGAAACAGTTCTTTTTTTCAGGGCATGCTCATGGTTGCTGCTGTAATTTAGACTCTGGAAAGAAGAGCTTGCTTGTTGCGTTAAAACAGAGTGTGTTTCAGGGATGAGAATTCTGGTCTGAATTTGCCTTCAGAAACGGAGTTAAACCCCAGGTTCTGTGTCTTCCTACAAGCAGGAGTTAATTTCAGGTAAACCCAGTGATTTTTGGGTACAAATGATTTTTCGCAGTTCACGAACCCAACGTGATTCTCACTATTAACTAAAGCGCATTTATGTAAGAGTAGCTGTGGTTTGTATCAGTTTAATAAGCAGAGTTGAACTACATATGGTCAGTATGAGTAGGAATCACGGTTCTTTTTTTCTGGCTATGCTCATGGTCCTTGATGTATTGCAGCCACTGGAAAGAAGAGCTTGCTTCTTGCGTGAAAACAGAGATTGTTTCAGGGATGAGAATTCAGGTCTGAATTTCCCTTCAGAAACGGAGTTAAACCCCAGGATCTGTGTCTTCCTACAATCAAGAGTTCAGTTTAGGTAAATCCAGTGAATTTTGGGTTCTAATGATTTTTCTCAGTTCACCAACCATAACCGATTCTCACTATTAACTAAAGAGCATTTATGTAAGAGGAGATGTCCTTTGTATCATTTTCATATGCAGAGTTGAACTACATATTGTCTGAAGGAGTAGGAAACACAGTTCTTTTTCTCAGGGAATGCTCATGTTTCTTGCTCTATTTTAGACTCTGGAATGAAGAGCTTGCTTCTTGAGTGAAAACAGACTGTTTTTCCGGGATGATAACTCTGGTCTGAATTTGCTTTCAGAAAAGGAGTTAAACCCCAGGATCTTTGTCTTCCTACAAGCAAGAGTTCATTTCTGGTAAACCCAGTGAATTTTGGGCTCAAATGATATTTCCCAGTTCACCTACCCAACATGATTGTCACTATTAACTAAAGAGCCTTTATGTAAGAGGAGCTGTGGTTTGTATTAGTTTCATATGCAGAGTTGAACTACATATGGTCCGTATAAGTAGAAAACACAGTTCTTTTTCTCAGGGCATGCTCATGGTTCTTGCTGTATTAAAGACTCTGGAAAGTAGAGCTTGCATGTTGCGTTAATACAGACTGTGTATCATGGATGAGAACACTGGTCTGAATATACCTTCAAAATCGGAGTTAAAATCCAGGATCTGTGTCTTCCTAAAAGCAGGAGTTAATTTGAGGTAAACCCAGTGAATTTTGGGCTCAAATGTTTTTTTGCAGTTCACGAACTCAACGTGATTCTCACTATTAACTAAAGCACATTTATGTAACAGGAGCTGTGGTTTGTATCAGTTTCATAAGCATAGTTGAAAAACATATGGTCTGTATGAGTAGGAAACACAGTTCTTTTTTTCTGGGCGTGATAATGGTTCTTGATATATTGGAGCCGCTGGAAAAAAGAGCTTGCTTCTTGAGTGAAAACAGAGTGTTTTTCAGGGATGAGAACTGTGGTCTGAATTTGCCTTCGGAAACGGAGTTAAACCCCAGGATCTTTGTCTTCCTACAAGCAAGAGTTCATTTCTGGTAAAACCAGTGAATTATGGGCTCAAATGATTTTTCCCAGTTCACCAACCAAACATGATTCTCACTATTAACTAAAGAGCCTTTATGTAAGAGGAGCTGTGGTTTGTATTAGTTTCATATGCAGAGTTGAACTACATATGGTCCTTATGAGTAAGAAACACAGTTCTTTTTTTCTGGGCATGCTCATGGTTCTTGATGTATTGGAGCCGCTGGAAAGAAGAGCTTGCTTCTTGAGATAAAAGAGTGTGTTTCAGGGATGAGAACTCTGGTCTGAATATCCCTTCAGAAACGGAGTTAAACACCAGGACTGTGTCTTCCTACAAGCAGGAGTTCATTTCAGGTAAACCCAGTGAATTTTGGGCCCAAATATTTTTTCGCAGTTCATGAACCCAACGCGATTCTTACTATTAATTAAAAAGCATTTAGGTAAGAGGAGCTCTGGTTTGTATCAGTTTCATAAGCAGAGTTGAACTACATATGGTCCGTTGAGTAGGAAACACAGTTCTTTTTTTCAGGACAATCTCATGGATCTTGCTGTATTTTAGACTCTGGGAAGAAGAGATTGCTTCTTGCATTAAAACAGATTGTGTTTCAGGGATGAGAACTCTTATCTGAATTTCCCTTCAGAATCGGAGTTAAACCCCAGGATCTGTGTCTTCCTACAAGCAAGAGTTCATTTCTGGTAAACAAAGTGAATTTGGGCTCAAAAGATTTTTTGCAGTTCACCAACCCAAACCGATTCTCACTACTAACTAAAGAGCATTTATGTAAGAGGAGCTGTGGTTTGTATCAGTTTCATATGCAGAGTTGATCTACATATGGTCCGTAAGAGTAGGAAACACAGTTCTTTTTTTCAGGGTATGCTCATGGTTCTTGCTCTATTTTAGACTCTGGAAAGAAGAGATTGCTTGCTGGGTTAAAACAGAGTGTGTTTCAGGGATGAGAACTCTGCTCTGAATATCCATTCAGAATCGGAGTTAAACCCAAAGATCTGTGTCTTCCTACAAGCAAGATTCATTTCTGGTAAACAAAGTGAATTTTGGGCTCAAATGATTTTTCTCAGTTCACCAACCGAAACCGATTCTCACTATTAACTAAAGAGCATTTATGTAAGAGGAGCTGTGGTCTGTATCGTATCATAAGCAGAGTGGAACTACATATGATCCATATGATTAGGAAACACTCATGGTTCATACTGTATTGGACACGCTTTAAAGAAGAGGATGATTCTTGTCTTAAAACAGTGTGATTTTCAGGGATGAGAATTCTGGTCTGAATTTGCCTTCGAAACAGAGTTAAACCCCCGGACTGTTTCTTCTACAAGCAGGAGTTCATTTCAGGTAAACCCAGTGAAATTTGGCCTCAAATGATTTTTCGAGTTAATGAACCCAATGCGATTCTTACTATTAACTGAAGAGCATTTGGTAAGATTAGCAGTGGTTAGTATCAGTTTCATAAGCAGAGTTGAACTACATATGGTCCGTTGAGCTTGCTTCTGGCATTAAAACAGAGTGTGTTTCAGTGATGAGAATTCTGGTCTGAATTTCCCTTCAGAAACGGAGTTAAACCCCTGCATCAGTGTCTTCCTACAAGCAAGAGTTCAGTTCAGGTAAATCCTGTGAATTTTGGGCTCAAATGATATTTCTCAGTTCACCAACCGAAACCGATTCTCACTATTAAGTAAAGAGCATTTATGTATGAGGAGCTGTGGTTTGTATCAGTTTCATATGCAGAGTTGAACTACATATGGTCCGTAGGAGTAGGAAACACAGTTCTTTTTTTCAGGGCATGCTCATGGTTCTTGCTGTATTTTAGAATCTGGAAAGAAGAGCTTGCTTGTTGGCTTAAAACTGAGTGTGTTTCAGGGATGAGAACTCTGGTCTGAATATCCCTTCAGAAACGGAGTTAAACCCCAGGATCTGTATCTTCCTACAAGCAAAAGTTCATTTCTAGTTAACCCAGTGAAAATTGGGTTCAAATGATTTTTTTGTAGTTCACGAAACCAACAGGATTCTCACTATTAACTAAGTTCGTTTATGTAAGTGGAGCTGTGATTTGTATCAGTTTCATATGCAGAGTTTAATTACATATGGTCCGTATGAGTAGGAAACACAGTTCTTTTATTCAGGTCATGCACATGGTTCTTGCTGTATTGGAGACGCTGGAAAGAAGAGCTTGCTTCTTGCCTTAAAACAGAGTGTTTTTCAGGGATGAGAACTATAGTGTGAATTAACCTTCAGAAACGGAGTTAAACCCCAGGATCTGAGTCTTCCTACAAGCAGGAGTTCATTTCAGGTAAACCAAGTGAATTTGGGCTCAAATGATTTTTCGCAGTTCACCAACTCAAACCGATTCTCACTACTAACTAAAGAGCATTTATGTAAGAGGAGCTGTGGTTTGTATCAGTTTCATATGCAGAGTTGAACTACATATGGTCCCTATGAGTAGGAAACACATTTCTTTTTTTCAGGGCATGCTCATGGTTCTTGCTGTATTTTAGACTCTGGAAAGAAGAGCTTGCTTGTTGGGTTAAAACAGAGTGTGTTTCAGGGAGGAGAACTCTGGTCTGAATATCCATTCCGAAACGGAGTTAAACCCCAGGATCTGTGTCTTCCTACAAGCAAGAGTTCATTTCTGGTAAACCCAGTGAATTTTGGGCTGAAATGATTTTCCAAAGTTCACGAACCCAACGCTATTCTCACTATTAACTAAAGAGCATTTATGTAAGTGCTGCTGTGGTTTTTATCAGTTTCATAACCAGAATTGATCTGCATATGTTCTGTATGAGTAGGAAACACAGTTCTTTTTTTCAGGGCATGCACATGGTTCTTGCTGTATAGGAGACGCTAGAAAGAAGAGCTTGCTTCTTGTGTGAGAACAGAGTGTGTTTCAGGGATGAGAATTTTGGTCTGAATTACCCTTCAGAAACGGAGTTAAACCCCAGGATCTGTGTCTTCCTACAAGCAAGAGTTCAGTTTAGGTAAATCCAGTGAATTTTTGGCTCAAATGATTTTTCTCAGTTCACCAACCGAAACCGATTCTCACTATTAACTAAAGTACATTTATGTAAGAGGAGCTGTGGTCTGTATCATATCATAAGCAGAGTTGAACTACATATGATCCATATGATTAGGAAACACTCATGGTTCGTACTGTATTGGACACGCTCTAAAGAAGAGGATTATTCTTGCCTTAAAACAGAGTGATTTTCAGGGATGAGAATTCTGGTCTGAATTTGCCTTCAGAAACGGAGTTAAACCCCAGGACTGTGTCTTCCTACAAGCAGGAGTTCATTTCAGGTAAACACAGTGAATTTTGGGCTCAAATGGTATTTCTCAGTTCACCAACCGAAACCGATTCTCACTATTAACTAAAGAGCATTTATGTATGAGGAGCTGTGGTTTGCATCAGTTTCATATGCAGAGTTGAACTACATATGGTCCGTATGAGTAGGAAAAACAGTTCTTTTTTTCAGGGCATGCTCATGGTTCTTGCTGTATTTTAGAATCTGGAAAGAAGATCTTGCTTGTTGGCTTAAAACTGAGACTGTTTCAGGGATGAGAACTCTGGTCTGAATATCCCTTCAGAAATGGACTTAAACCCCAGGATCTGTATCTTCCTACAAGCAAAAGTTCATTTCTGGTTAACCCAGTGAAAATTGTGCACAAATGATTTTTTGTAGTTCACGAAACCAACAGGATTCTCACTATTAACTAAGTTCACTTATGTAAGTGGAGCTGTGGTTTGTATCAGTTTCATATGCAGAGTTGAATTTCATATGGTCCGTATGAGTAGGAAGCACAGTTCTTTTATTCAGGGCATGCACATGGTTCTTGCTGTATTGGAGACGCTGGAAAGAAGAGCTTGCTTCTTGCCTTAAAACAGAGTGTTTTTCAGGGATGAGAACTATAGTCTGAATTTCCCTTCAGAAACGGAATTAAACCCCAGGATCTGTGTCTTCCTACAAGCAAGAGTTCATTTCTGGTAAACCAGGTGAATTTTGGGCTCAAATGATTTTTCTTAGGTCACCAACTGAAACCGATTCTCATTATTAACTAAAGAGTATATACGCAAGAGGTTCTATGGTTTGTATCAGTTTCATATGCAGAGTTGAAGTACATATGGTCCGTATGAGTAGGAGACAGAGTTCTTTTTTTCTGGGCGTGATCATGGTTCTTTATATATTGGAGCCGCTGGAAAGAGGAGCTTGCTTCTTGAGTGAAAACAGATTGTTTTTCAGGGATGAGAACTCTGGTCTGAATTTGCCTTCGGAAACGGAGTTAAACCCCAGGATCTTTGTCTTTCTACAAGCAAGAGTTCATTTCTGTTAAAACCAGAGAATTTTAGGCTCAAATGATTTTTCCCAGTTCACCAACCAAACATGATACTCACTATCAACTAAAGAGCCTTTATGTAAGAGGAGCTGTGGTTTGTATTAGTTTCATATGCAGAGTTGAACTGCATATGGTACGTATGAGTAAGAAACACAGTTCTTTTTTTGTGGGCATGCTCATGGTTCTTGATGTGTTAGAGCCGCTGGAAAGAACAGCTTGCTTCTTGCGTGAAACAGAGTGTGTTTAATGAATGAGAACACTGGTCTGAATTTCCCTTCAGAAACGGAGTTAAACCCCAGGATATTTGTTTTCCTACAAGCAAGAGTTCATTTCTGGTAAACCCAGTGAATTTTGGGCTCAATTGATTTTTCGCAGTTCACCAACTCAAACCGATTCTCACTACTAACTAAAGAGCATTTATGTAAGAGGAGCTGTGGTTTGTATCAGTTTAATAAGCAGAGTTGAACTACATATGGTCCGTTGAGTAGGAAACACAGTTCTTTTTTTCAGGGCATTCTCATGGATCTTGCTGTATTTTAGACTCTGGAAAGAAGAGCTTGCTTCTTGCGTTAAAACAGAGTGTGTTTCAGGGATGAGAACTCTGATCTGAATTTCCCTTCAGATTCGGAGTTAAACCCGAGGATCTGTCTCTTCCTACATGCAAGAGTTCATTTCTGTTAAACCAAGTGAATTTTGGGCTCAAATGATTTTACACAGTTCACGAACCCAACGTGATTCTCACTATTAACTAAAGTGCATTTATGTAAGAGGAGCTGTGGTTTGTATCAGTTTCATAAACAGAGTTGAACAGCATATGGTCCGTATGAGTAGGAAACACAGTTATTTTTTTCATTGCATGCTCATGGTTCTTGCTGTATATTAGACTCTGGAAATAAGAGCTTGCTTCTGGCATTAAAACAGATTGTGTTTCAGGGATGAGAATTCTGGTCTGAATTTCCCTTCAGAAACGTAGTTAAACCCCAGGATCTTTGTCTTCCTACAAGCAAGAGTTCAGTTCAAGTAAATCAAGTAAATTTTGGCTCAAATGATTTTTCTTAGTTCACCAAACGAAACCGATTCTCACTATTAACTAAATAGCATATATGTAAGATGGTCTGTGGTTTGTATCAGTTTCACATGCAGAGTTGAAATACATATGGTCCGTATGAGTAGGAAAAAGAGTTCTTTTTTTCTGGGCGTGATCATGGTTCTTGATATATTGGAGGCGCTGGAAAGAAGAGCTTGCTTCTTGAGTGAAAATAGAGTGTTTTTCAGGGATGAGAACTCTGGTCTGAATTTGCCTTCGGAAACGGCGTTAAACCCCAGGATCTGTGTCTTCCTACAAGCAAGAGTTCATTTCTGGTAAACCCAGTGAATTTTGGGCTCAAATGATTTTACACAGTTCACGAACCCAACGCTAATCTCACTATTAACTAAAGAGCATTTATGTAAGAGGAGCTGTGGTTTGTTTCAGTTTCATAAGCAGAGTTGAACTATATATGGTCCATATGAATAGGAAACACAGTTCTTTTTTTCAGGGCATGCTCATGGTTGTAGACGTATTTTAGACTCTGGAAAGAAGAGCTTGCTTGTTGCGATAAAAGAGTGTGTGTTTCAGGGATGAGAATTCAGGTCTGAATATCCCTTCAAAAACGGAGTTAAACCCCAGGATCTGTATCTTCCTACAAGCAAGAGTTCATTTCAGGATAACCCAGTGAATTTTGGGCTCAAATGTTTTTACACAGTTAACAAACCCAATGCTATTCTCACTATCAACCTAAGAGCATTTATGTAAGAGGAGCTGTGGTTTGTTTCCGTTTCATAAGCAGAGTTGATCTATATATTGTCTCTATGAGTAAGAAACACAATTCTTTTTTTTCAGGGCATGCTCTTGGTTCTTGGTGTATTATAGAATCTGGAAAGAAGAGCTTGCTTCTTGTGTTAAAACAGAGTGTGTTTCAGGGATGAGAACTCTGGTTTGAATTTCCCTTCACAAACGGAGTTAAACCCCAAGATCTGTGTCTATCTACAAGCAAGAGTTCATTTCTGGTCAACCAAGTGAATTTTGGGCTCAAATGATTTTTCGCTGTTCACTAACCCAAACCGATTCTCACTACTAACTAAAGAGCATTTATATAAGAGGAGCTGTGGTGTGTATCAGTTTCATAAGCAGAGTTGAACAACATATGGTCCATATGAGTGGGAAACACGGTTCTTTTTTTCTGGGCATGCTCATGGATCTTGATGTATTGGAGCCACTGGAAAGAAGAGCTTGCTTTTTGCGTGAAAACAGAGTGTGTTTCAAGGATGAGAACTCTGGTCTGAATTTGCCTTCAGAAACGGAGTTAAACCCCAGGATCTTTGTCTTCCTACAAGCAAGAGTTCATTTCTGTTAAAACCAGTGAATTTTGGGCTCAAATGATTTTTCCCAGTTCACCAACAAAACATGATACTCACTATCAACTAAAGAGCCTTTATGTAAGAGGAGCTGTGGTTTGTATCAGTTTCATATGCAGAGTTGAACTACATATGGTCCTTATGAGTAAGAAACACAGTTCTTTTTTTGTGGGCATGCTCATGGTTCTTGATGTATTAGAGCCGCTGGAAAGAACAGCTTGCTTCTTGCGTGAAACAGAGTGTGTTTAATGAATGAGAACACTGGTCTGAATTTCCCTTCAGAAACGGAGTTAAACCCCAGGATCTTTGTCTTCCTACAAGCAAGAGATCATTTCTGGTAAACCCAGTGAATTTTGGGCTCAAATGATTGTACACAGTTCACGAACCCAACGCAAATCTCGCTATTAACTAAAGAGCATTTATGTAAGAGGAGCTGTGGTTTGTTTCAGTTTCATATGCAGAGTTGAACTACATATGGTCCGTATGAGTAGAAAACATAGTTCTTTTTTTCAGGGCATGCTCATGGTTGTTGCTGTATTTTAGAGTCTGGAAAGAAGAGCTTGCTTGTTGCAATAAAAGAAAGTGTGTTTCAGGGATGAAAACTCTGGTCTGAATATCCCTTCAGAAACGGAGTTAAACCCCAGGACTCTGTCTTCCTCAAAGCAGGAGTTCATTTCTTGTAAACCCAGTGAATTTTGGGCTCAAATGATTTTTCGAGTACATGAACACAACGCGATTCTTACTATTAACTAAAGAGCATTTAGGTAAGAGGAGCTCTGGTTTGTATCCGTTTCATAAGCAGAGTTGAACTACATAGGGTCCGTTGAGTAGGAAACACAGTTCTTTTTTTCAGGGAAATCTCATGGATCTTGCTGTATTTTAGACTCTGGGAAGAAGAGCTTGCTTCTTGCGTTAAAACAGAGTGTGTTTCAGGGATGAGAACTCTGATCTGAATTTCCCTTCAGAAACGGAGTTAAACCCCAGGATCTGTGTCTTCCTACAAGCAAGAGTTCACTTCTGGTAAACCCAGTGAATTTTGGGCTCAAATGATTTTTCGCAGTTCACCAACTCAAACCGATTCTCACTACTAACTAAAGAGCATTTATGTAAGAGGAGCTGTGGTTTGTATCAGTTTAATAAGCAGAGTTGAACTACATATGGTCCGTTGAGTAGGAAACACAGTTCTTTTTCTCAGGGCATTCTCATGGATCTTGCTGTATTTTAGACTCTGGAAAGAAGAGCTTGCTTCTTGCGTTAAAACAGAGTGTGTTTCAGGGATGAGAACTCTGATCTGAATTTCCCTTCAGAATCGGAGTTAAACCCGAGGATCTGTCTCTTCCTACATGCAAGAGTTCATTTCTGTTAAACCAAGTGAATTTTGGGCTCAAATGATTTTACACAGTTCACGAACCCAACGTGATTCTCACTATTAACTAAAGTGCATTTATGTAAGAGGAGCTGTGGTTTGTATCAGTTTCATATGCAGAGTTGAAGTACATATGGTCCGTATGAGTAGGAGACAGAGTTCTTTTTTTCTGGGCGTGATCATGGTTCTTTATATATTGGAGCCGCTGGAAAGAGGAGCTTGCTTCTTGAGTGAAAACAGATTGTTTTTCAGGGATGAGAACTCTGGTCTGAATTTGCCTTCGGAAACGGAGTTAAACCCCAGGATCTTTGTCTTTCTACAAGCAAGAGTTCATTTCTGTTAAAACCAGAGAATTTTAGGCTCAAATGATTTTTCCCAGTTCACCAACCAAACATGATACTCACTATCAACTAAAGAGCCTTTATGTAAGAGGAGCTGTGGTTTGTATTAGTTTCATATGCAGAGTTGAACTGCATATGGTACGTATGAGTAAGAAACACAGTTCTTTTTTTGTGGGCATGCTCATGGTTCTTGATGTGTTAGAGCCGCTGGAAAGAACAGCTTGCTTCTTGCGTGAAACAGAGTGTGTTTAATGAATGAGAACACTGGTCTGAATTTCCCTTCAGAAACGGAGTTAAACCCCAGGATATTTGTCTTCCTACAAGCAAGAGTTCATTTCTGGTAAACCCAGTGAATTTTGGGCTCAATTGATTTTTCGCAGTTCACCAACTCAAACCGATTCTCACTATTAACTAAAGTGCATTTATGTAAGAGGAGCTGTGGTTTGTATCAGTTTCATAAACAGAGTTGAACAGCATATGGTCCGTATGAGTAGGAAACACAGTTATTTTTTTCATTGCATGCTCATGGTTCTTGCTGTATATTAGACTCTGGAAATAAGAGCTTGCTTCTGGCATTAAAACAGATTGTGTTTCAGGGATGAGAATTCTGGTCTGAATTTCCCTTCAGAAACGTAGTTAAACCCCAGGATCTTTGTCTTCCTACAAGCAAGAGTTCAGTTCAAGTAAATCAAGTAAATTTTGGCTCAAATGATTTTTCTTAGTTCACCAAACGAAACCGATTCTCACTATTAACTAAATAGCATATATGTAAGATGGTCTGTGGTTTGTATCAGTTTCACATGCAGAGTTGAAATACATATGGTCCGTATGAGTAGGAAAAAGAGTTCTTTTTTTCTGGGCGTGATCATGGTTCTTGATATATTGGAGGCGCTGGAAAGAAGAGCTTGCTTCTTGAGTGAAAATAGAGTGTTTTTCAGGGATGAGAACTCTGGTCTGAATTTGCCTTCAGAAACGGCGTTAAACCCCAGGATCTGTGTCTTCCTACAAGCAAGAGTTCATTTCTGGTAAACCCAGTGAATTTTGGGCTCAAATGATTTTACACAGTTCACGAACCCAACGCTAATCTCACTATTAACTAAAGAGCATTTATGTAAGAGGAGCTGTGGTTTGTTTCAGTTTCATAAGCAGAGTTGAACTATATATGGTCCATATGAATAGGAAACACAGTTCTTTTTTTCAGGGCATGCTCATGGTTGTAGACGTATTTTAGACTCTGGAAAGAAGAGCTTGCTTGTTGCGATAAAAGAGTGTGTGTTTCAGGGATGAGAATTCAGGTCTGAATATCCCTTCAAAAACGGAGTTAAACCCCAGGATCTGTATCTTCCTACAAGCAAGAGTTCATTTCAGGATAACCCAGTGAATTTTGGGCTCAAATGTTTTTACACAGTTAACAAACCCAATGCTATTCTCACTATCAACCTAAGAGCATTTATGTAAGAGGAGCTGTGGTTTGTTTCCGTTTCATAAGCAGAGTTGATCTATATATTGTCTCTATGAGTAAGAAACACAATTCTTTTTTTTCAGGGCATGCTCTTGGTTCTTGGTGTATTATAGAATCTGGAAAGAAGAGCTTGCTTCTTGTGTTAAAACAGAGTGTGTTTCAGGGATGAGAACTCTGGTTTGAATTTCCCTTCACAAACGGAGTTAAACCCCAAGATCTGTGTCTATCTACAAGCAAGAGTTCATTTCTGGTCAACCAAGTGAATTTTGGGCTCAAATGATTTTTCGCTGTTCACTAACCCAAACCGATTCTCACTACTAACTAAAGAGCATTTATATAAGAGGAGCTGCGGTGTGTATCAGTTTCATAAGCAGAGTTGAACAACATATGGTCCGTATGAGTGGGAAACACGGTTCTTTTTTTCTGGGCATGCTCATGGATCTTGATGTATTGGAGCCACTGGAAAGAAGAGCTTGCTTTTTGCGTGAAAACAGAGTGTGTTTCAAGGATGAGAACTCTGGTCTGAATTTGCCTTCAGAAACGGAGTTAAACCCCAGGATCTTTGTCTTCCTACAAGCAAGAGTTCATTTCTGTTAAAACCAGTGAATTTTGGGCTCAAATGATTTTTCCCAGTTCACCAACAAAACATGATACTCACTATCAACTAAAGAGCCTTTATGTAAGAGGAGCTGTGGTTTGTATCAGTTTCATATGCAGAGTTGAACTACATATGGTCCGTATGAGTAAGAAACACAGTTCTTTTTTTGTGGGCATGCTCATGGTTCTTGATGTATTAGAGCCGCTGGAAAGAACAGCTTGCTTCTTGCGTGAAACAGAGTGTGTTTAATGAATGAGAACACTGGTCTGAATTTCCCTTCAGAAACGGAGTTAAACCCCAGGATCTTTGTCTTCCTACAAGCAAGAGATCATTTCTGGTAAACCCAGTGAATTTTGGGCTCAAATGATTGTACACAGTTCACGAACCCAACGCAAATCTCGCTATTAACTAAAGAGCATTTATGTAAGAGGAGCTGTGGTTTGTTTCAGTTTCATATGCAGAGTTGAACTACATATGGTCCGTATGAGTAGAAAACACAGTTCTTTTTTTCAGGGCATGCTCATGGTTGTTGCTGTATTTTAGAGTCTGGAAAGAAGAGCTTGCTTGTTGCGATAAAAGAAAGTGTGTTTCAGGGATGAAAACTCTGGTCTGAATATCCCTTCAGAAACGGAGTTAAACCCCAGGACTCTGTCTTCCTCAAAGCAGGAGTTCATTTCTTGTAAACCCAGTGAATTTTGGGCTCAAATGATTTTTCGAGTACATGAACACAACGCGATTCTTACTATTAACTAAAGAGCATTTAGGTAAGAGGAGCTCTGGTTTGTATCCTTTTCATAAGCAGAGTTGAACTACATAGGGTCCGTTGAGTAGGAAACACAGTTCTTTTTTTCAGGGCAATCTCATGGATCTTGCTGTATTTTAGACTCTGGGAAGAAGAGCTTGCTTCTTGCGTTAAAACAGAGTGTGTTTCAGGGATGAGAACTCTGATCTGAATTTCCATTCAGAAACGGAGTTAAACCCCAGGATCTGTGTCTTCCTACAAGCAAGAGTTCACTTCTGGTAAACCCAGTGAATTTTGGGCTCAAATGATTTTTCGCAGTTCACCAACTCAAACCGATTCTCACTACTAACTAAAGAGCATTTATGTAAGAGGAGCTGTGGTTTGTATCAGTTTAATAAGCAGAGTTGAACTACATATGGTCCGTTGAGTAGGAAACACAGTTCTTTTTCTCAGGGCATTCTCATGGATCTTGCTGTATTTTAGACTCTGGAAAGAAGAGCTTGCTTCTTGCGTTAAAACAGAGTGTGTTTCAGGGATGAGAACTCTGATCTGAATTTCCCTTCAGAATCGGAGTTAAACCCGAGGATCTGTCTCTTCCTACATGCAAGAGTTCATTTCTGTTAAACCAAGTGAATTTTGGGCTCAAATGATTTTACACAGTTCACGAACCCAACGTGATTCTCACTATTAACTAAAGTGCATTTATGTAAGAGGAGCTGTGGTTTGTATCAGTTTCATATGCAGAGTTGAAGTACATATGGTCCGTATGAGTAGGAGACAGAGTTCTTTTTTTCTGGGCGTGATCATGGTTCTTTATATATTGGAGCCGCTGGAAAGAGGAGCTTGCTTCTTGAGTGAAAACAGATTGTTTTTCAGGGATGAGAACTCTGGTCTGAATTTGCCTTCGGAAACGGAGTTAAACCCCAGGATCTTTGTCTTTCTACAAGCAAGAGTTCATTTCTGTTAAAACCAGAGAATTTTAGGCTCAAATGATTTTTCCCAGTTCACCAACCAAACATGATACTCACTATCAACTAAAGAGCCTTTATGTAAGAGGAGCTGTGGTTTGTATTAGTTTCATATGCAGAGTTGAACTGCATATGGTACGTATGAGTAAGAAACACAGTTCTTTTTTTGTGGGCATGCTCATGGTTCTTGATGTGTTAGAGCCGCTGGAAAGAACAGCTTGCTTCTTGCGTGAAACAGAGTGTGTTTAATGAATGAGAACACTGGTCTGAATTTCCCTTCAGAAACGGAGTTAAACCCCAGGATATTTGTCTTCCTACAAGCAAGAGTTCATTTCTGGTAAACCCAGTGAATTTTGGGCTCAATTGATTTTTCGCAGTTCACCAACTCAAACCGATTCTCACTACTAACTAAAGAGCATTTATGTAAGAGGAGCTGTGGTTTGTATCGGTTTAATAAGCAGAGTTGAACTACATATGGTCCGTTGAGTAGGAAACACAGTTCTTTTTTTCAGGGCATTCTCATAGATCTTGCTGTATTTTAGACTCTGGAAAGAAGAGCTTGCTTCTTGCGTTAAAACAGAGTGTGTTTCAGGGATGAGAACTCTGATCTGAATTTCCCTTCAGAATCGGAGTTAAACCCGAGGATCTGTCTCTTCCTACATGCAAGAGTTCATTTCTGTTAAACCAAGTGAATTTTGGGCTCAAATGATTTTACACAGTTCACGAACCCAACGTGATTCTCACTATTAACTAAAGTGCATTTATGTAAGAGGAGCTGTGGTTTGTATCAGTTTCATAAACAGAGTTGAACAGCATATGGTCCGTATGAGTAGGAAACACAGTTATTTTTTTCATTGCATGCTCATGGTTCTTGCTGTATATTAGACTCTGGAAATAAGAGCTTGCTTCTGGCATTAAAACAGATTGTGTTTCAGGGATGAGAATTCTGGTCTGAATTTCCCTTCAGAAACGTAGTTAAACCCCAGGATCTTTGTCTTCCTACAAGCAAGAGTTCAGTTCAAGTAAATCAAGTAAATTTTGGCTCAAATGATTTTTCTTAGTTCACCAAACGAAACCGATTCTCACTATTAACTAAATAGCATATATGTAAGATGGTCTGTGGTTTGTATCAGTTTCACATGCAGAGTTGAAATACATATGGTCCGTATGAGTAGGAAAAAGAGTTCTTTTTTTCTGGGCGTGATCATGGTTCTTGATATATTGGAGGCGCTGGAAAGAAGAGCTTGCTTCTTGAGTGAAAATAGAGTGTTTTTCAGGGATGAGAACTCTGGTCTGAATTTGCCTTCGGAAACGGCGTTAAACCCCAGGATCTGTGTCTTCCTACAAGCAAGAGTTC
Organism: Onychomys leucogaster; assembly: GCA_949786385.1. Lineage (NCBI taxonomy): Eukaryota > Metazoa > Chordata > Mammalia > Rodentia > Cricetidae > Onychomys > Onychomys leucogaster. The sequence goes on from CATKUP010000550.1 coordinate 107,598, forward strand.
ATTTCTGGTAAACCCAGTGAATTTTGGGCTCAAATGATTTTACACAGTTCACGAACCCAACGCTAATCTCACTATTAACTAAAGAGCATTTATGTAAGAGGAGCTGTGGTTTGTTTCAGTTTCATAAGCAGAGTTGAACTATATATGGTCCATATGAATAGGAAACACAGTTCTTTTTTTCAGGGCATGCTCATGGTTGTAGACGTATTTTAGACTCTGGAAAGAAGAGCTTGCTTGTTGCGATAAAAGAGTGTGTGTTTCAGGGATGAGAATTCAGGTCTGAATATCCCTTCAAAAACGGAGTTAAACCCCAGGATCTGTATCTTCCTACAAGCAAGAGTTCATTTCAGCATAACCCAGTGAATTTTGGGCTCAAATGTTTTTACACAGTTAACAAACCCAATGCTATTCTCACTATCAACCTAAGAGCATTTATGTAAGAGGAGCTGTGGTTTGTTTCCGTTTCATAAGCAGAGTTGATCTATATATTGTCTCTATGAGTAAGAAACACAATTCTTTTTTTTCAGGGCATGCTCTTGGTTCTTGGTGTATTATAGAATCTGGAAAGAAGAGCTTGCTTCTTGTGTTAAAACAGAGTGTGTTTCAGGGATGAGAACTCTGGTTTGAATTTCCCTTCACAAACGGAGTTAAACCCCAAGATCTGTGTCTATCTACAAGCAAGAGTTCATTTCTGGTCAACCAAGTGAATTTTGGGCTCAAATGATTTTTCGCTGTTCACTAACCCAAACCGATTCTCACTACTAACTAAAGAGCATTTATATAAGAGGAGCTGTGGTGTGTATCAGTTTCATATGCAGAGTTGAACTACATATGGTCCGTATGAGTAAGAAACACAGTTCTTTTTTTGTGGGCATGCTCATGGTTCTTGATGTATTAGAGCCGCTGGAAAGAACAGCTTGCTTCTTGCGTGAAACAGAGTGTGTTTAATGAATGAGAACACTGGTCTGAATTTCCCTTCAGAAACGGAGTTAAACCCCAGGATCTTTGTCTTCCTACAAGCAAGAGATCATTTCTGGTAAACCCAGTGAATTTTGGGCTCAAATGATTGTACACAGTTCACGAACCCAACGCAAATCTCGCTATTAACTAAAGAGCATTTATGTAAGAGGAGCTGTGGTTTGTTTCAGTTTCATATGCAGAGTTGAACTACATATGGTCCGTATGAGTAGAAAACACAGTTCTTTTTTTCAGGGCATGCTCATGGTTGTTGCTGTATTTTAGAGTCTGGAAAGAAGAGCTTGCTTGTTGCGATAAAAGAAAGTGTGTTTCAGGGATGAAAACTCTGGTCTGAATATCCCTTCAGAAACGGAGTTAAACCCCAGAACTCTGTCTTCCTCAAAGCAGGAGTTCATTTCTTGTAAACCCAGTGAATTTTGGGCTCAAATGATTTTTCGAGTACATGAACACAACGCGATTCTTACTATTAACTAAAGAGCATTTAGGTAAGAGGAGCTCTGGTTTGTATCCGTTTCATAAGCAGAGTTGAACTACATAGGGTCCGTTGAGTAGGAAACACAGTTCTTTTTTTCAGGGCAATCTCATGGATCTTGCTGTATTTTAGACTCTGGGAAGAAGAGCTTGCTTCTTGCGTTAAAACAGAGTGTGTTTCAGGGATGAGAACTCTGATCTGAATTTCCCTTCAGAAACGGAGTTAAACCCCAGGATCTGTGTCTTCCTACAAGCAAGAGTTCACTTCTGGTAAACCCAGTGAATTTTGGGCTCAAATGATTTTTCGCAGTTCACCAACTCAAACCGATTCTCACTACTAACTAAAGAGCATTTATGTAAGAGGAGCTGTGGTTTGTATCAGTTTAATAAGCAGAGTTGAACTACATATGGTCCGTTGAGTAGGAAACACAGTTCTTTTTTTCAGGGCATTCTCATGGATCTTGCTGTATTTTAGACTCTGGAAAGAAGAGCTTGCTTCTTGCATTAAAACAGAGTGTGTTTCAGGGATGAGAACTCTGATCTGAATTTCCCTTCAGAATCGGAGTTAAACCCGAGGATCTGTCTCTTCCTACATGCAAGAGTTCATTTCTGTTAAACCAAGTGAATTTTGGGCTCAAATGATTTTACACAGTTCACGAACCCAACGTGATTCTCACTATTAACTAAAGTGCATTTATGTAAGAGGAGCTGTGGTTTGTATCAGTTTCATAAACAGAGTTGAACAGCATATGGTCCGTATGAGTAGGAAACACAGTTATTTTTTTCATTGCATGCTCATGGTTCTTGCTGTATATTAGACTCTGGAAAGAAGAGCTTGCTTCTGACATTAAAACAGAGTGTGTTTCAGGGATGAGAATTCTGGTCTGAATTTCCCTTCAGAAACGGAGTTAAACCCCAGGATCTTTGTCTTCCTACAAGCAAGAGTTCAGTTCAAGTAAATCAAGTAAATTTTTTGCTCAAATGATTTTTCGCATTTTAGGAACCCAACGCGATCCTCACTATTAACTAAAGAGGAATTACGTAAGAGGAGCTGTGGTTTGAATCAGTTCCATAAGCAGTGTTTAACTAAATATGGTCTGTATGTGTAGGAATCACAGTTATTTTTTTAGACCATGCTCATTGTTCTTGCTGTATTTTAGACACTGGAAAGAAGAGCTTTCTTCTTCGTTAAAACAGAGTGTGTTTCAGGGATGAGAACTCTGCTCTGATTTGCCTTCAGAAATGGAGTTAAACCACAGAATCAGTGTCTTCCTACAAGCAAGAGTTCATTTCTGGTATACCCGGTGAGTTTTGGGCTCAAATGTTTTTTCGCCGTTCACCAACTCAACATGATTCTCACTATTAACTAAAGAGCCTTTATATAAGAGGAGCTGTGGTTTGTATCAGTTTCATAAGCAGAGTTAGACTACATATGGTCCGTATGAGCAGGAAACACAGTGCTTTTTTTCAGGGCATACTCATGGTTCTTGCTGTATTTTAGATTCTGGAAAGAAGAGCTTGCTTCCTGCGTTAAAACAGGGTGTGTTTCATGGATGAGAACTCTGGTCTGAATTTCCCTTCACAAACGGAGTTAAACCCCATGATCTGTGTCTTCCTACCAGCAATTTTCTTTTCTGTTAAACAAAGTGAATTTTTGGGTCAAATGACTTTACACAGTTCTAGAACCCAACGGGATTATCACCATTAACTAAAGAGTATTTACGTAAGAGGAGCTGTGGTTTCAATCAGTTTCAAAAGCAGAGTTGAACTACATATGGTCTGTATGAGTAGGAAACAAAATTCGTTTTTTCTGGGAATGCTCATGTTTCTTACTGTATTGGAGACATTGGATAGAAGAGGATGAATCTTGCCTTAAAACAGAGTGTTTTTCAGGGATAAGAACTCTGGTCTGAATTTCCCTTCAGAAACGGAGTTAAACCCCGGGATCTGTGTCCTCCTACAAGCAAGAGTTCATTTCTGGTAAACCAAGTGAATTTTAGAGTCAAATGTTTTTTCACAGTTCACCAACACAAGGCGATTGTCACTATAAACTAACGAGCACTTATGTAAGAGGAGCTGTGGTTTGTATCAGTTTCATAAGCAGAGTTGAACTACATATCGTCCGTATGAGTTGTAAACACAGTTCTTTTTTTCAGGGCGTGCTCATGGTTCTTGCTCTATTGGAGACTCTGGAAAGAAGAGCTTGCTTCTTGCTTTAAAACAGAGTGTGTTTCAGGGATGAGAACTCTGGTCTGAATTTCCCTTCATAAACGGAGTTGAACCCCAGGATCTGTATCTTCCTACAAGCAAGAGTTTATTTCTGGTAAACCCAGTGAATTTTGGGCTCAAATGATTTTTCGCAGTTCACCACCCAAGGCGATTATCAGTATTAACTAAAGGGCATTTATGTAAGTGGAGCTGTGGTTTGTATCAGTTTCATAAGTATAGTTGAATACATATGGTCCTTATGAGTAGGAGACACAGTTCTTTTTCTCAGGGCATGCTCATGGTTCTTGCTGTATTTTAGACTCTGGAAAGAAGAGCTTGCTTCTTGTGTTAAAACAGTGTTGTTTCAGGGATGAGAACTCTGGTCTGAATTTGCCTTCAAAACGTAGTTAATCACCAAGTTCTGTGTCTTACTACAAGCAAGAGTTCATTTCTGGTAAATCTAGTGAATTTTGGGCTCAAATGATTTTACACAGTTCACGAACCCAACGCTAATCTCACTATTAACTAAAGAGCATTTATGTAAGAGGAGCTGTGGTTTGTTTCAGTTTCATAAGCAGAGTTGAACTATATATGGTCCATATGAATAGGAAACACAGTTCTTTTTTTCAGGGCATGCTCATGGTTGTAGACGTATTTTAGACTCTGGAAAGAAGAGCTTGCTTGTTGCGATAAAAGAGTGTGTGTTTCAGGGATGAGAATTCAGGTCTGAATATCCCTTCAAAAACGGAGTTAAACCCCAGGATCTGTATCTTCCTACAAGCAAGAGTTCATTTCAGCATAACCCAGTGAATTTTGGGCTCAAATGTTTTTACACAGTTAACAAACCCAATGCTATTCTCACTATCAACCTAAGAGCATTTATGTAAGAGGAGCTGTGGTTTGTTTCCGTTTCATAAGCAGAGTTGATCTATATATTGTCTCTATGAGTAAGAAACACAATTCTTTTTTTTCAGGGCATGCTCTTGGTTCTTGGTGTATTATAGAATCTGGAAAGAAGAGCTTGCTTCTTGTGTTAAAACAGAGTGTGTTTCAGGGATGAGAACTCTGGTTTGAATTTCCCTTCACAAACGGAGTTAAACCCCAAGATCTGTGTCTATCTACAAGCAAGAGTTCATTTCTGGTCAACCAAGTGAATTTTGGGCTCAAATGATTTTTCGCTGTTCACTAACCCAAACCGATTCTCACTACTAACTAAAGAGCATTTATATAAGAGGAGCTGTGGTGTGTATCAGTTTCATATGCAGAGTTGAACTACATATGGTCCGTATGAGTAAGAAACACAGTTCTTTTTTTGTGGGCATGCTCATGGTTCTTGATGTATTAGAGCCGCTGGAAAGAACAGCTTGCTTCTTGCGTGAAACAGAGTGTGTTTAATGAATGAGAACACTGGTCTGAATTTCCCTTCAGAAACGGAGTTAAACCCCAGGATCTTTGTCTTCCTACAAGCAAGAGATCATTTCTGGTAAACCCAGTGAATTTTGGGCTCAAATGATTGTACACAGTTCACGAACCCAACGCAAATCTCGCTATTAACTAAAGAGCATTTATGTAAGAGGAGCTGTGGTTTGTTTCAGTTTCATATGCAGAGTTGAACTACATATGGTCCGTATGAGTAGAAAACACAGTTCTTTTTTTCAGGGCATGCTCATGGTTGTTGCTGTATTTTAGAGTCTGGAAAGAAGAGCTTGCTTGTTGCGATAAAAGAAAGTGTGTTTCAGGGATGAAAACTCTGGTCTGAATATCCCTTCAGAAACGGAGTTAAACCCCAGAACTCTGTCTTCCTCAAAGCAGGAGTTCATTTCTTGTAAACCCAGTGAATTTTGGGCTCAAATGATTTTTCGAGTACATGAACACAACGCGATTCTTACTATTAACTAAAGAGCATTTAGGTAAGAGGAGCTCTGGTTTGTATCCGTTTCATAAGCAGAGTTGAACTACATAGGGTCCGTTGAGTAGGAAACACAGTTCTTTTTTTCAGGGCAATCTCATGGATCTTGCTGTATTTTAGACTCTGGGAAGAAGAGCTTGCTTCTTGCGTTAAAACAGAGTGTGTTTCAGGGATGAGAACTCTGATCTGAATTTCCCTTCAGAAACGGAGTTAAACCCCAGGATCTGTGTCTTCCTACAAGCAAGAGTTCACTTCTGGTAAACCCAGTGAATTTTGGGCTCAAATGATTTTTCGCAGTTCACCAACTCAAACCGATTCTCACTACTAACTAAAGAGCATTTATGTAAGAGGAGCTGTGGTTTGTATCAGTTTAATAAGCAGAGTTGAACTACATATGGTCCGTTGAGTAGGAAACACAGTTCTTTTTTTCAGGGCATTCTCATGGATCTTGCTGTATTTTAGACTCTGGAAAGAAGAGCTTGCTTCTTGCATTAAAACAGAGTGTGTTTCAGGGATGAGAACTCTGATCTGAATTTCCCTTCAGAATCGGAGTTAAACCCGAGGATCTGTCTCTTCCTACATGCAAGAGTTCATTTCTGTTAAACCAAGTGAATTTTGGGCTCAAATGATTTTACACAGTTCACGAACCCAACGTGATTCTCACTATTAACTAAAGTGCATTTATGTAAGAGGAGCTGTGGTTTGTATCAGTTTCATAAACAGAGTTGAACAGCATATGGTCCGTATGAGTAGGAAACACAGTTATTTTTTTCATTGCATGCTCATGGTTCTTGCTGTATATTAGACTCTGGAAAGAAGAGCTTGCTTCTGACATTAAAACAGAGTGTGTTTCAGGGATGAGAATTCTGGTCTGAATTTCCCTTCAGAAACGGAGTTAAACCCCAGGATCTTTGTCTTCCTACAAGCAAGAGTTCAGTTCAAGTAAATCAAGTAAATTTTTTGCTCAAATGATTTTTCGCATTTTAGGAACCCAACGCGATCCTCACTATTAACTAAAGAGGAATTACGTAAGAGGAGCTGTGGTTTGAATCAGTTCCATAAGCAGTGTTTAACTAAATATGGTCTGTATGTGTAGGAATCACAGTTATTTTTTTAGACCATGCTCATTGTTCTTGCTGTATTTTAGACACTGGAAAGAAGAGCTTTCTTCTTCGTTAAAACAGAGTGTGTTTCAGGGATGAGAACTCTGCTCTGATTTGCCTTCAGAAATGGAGTTAAACCACAGAATCAGTGTCTTCCTACAAGCAAGAGTTCATTTCTGGTATACCCGGTGAGTTTTGGGCTCAAATGTTTTTTCGCCGTTCACCAACTCAACATGATTCTCACTATTAACTAAAGAGCCTTTATATAAGAGGAGCTGTGGTTTGTATCAGTTTCATAAGCAGAGTTAGACTACATATGGTCCGTATGAGCAGGAAACACAGTGCTTTTTTTCAGGGCATACTCATGGTTCTTGCTGTATTTTAGATTCTGGAAAGAAGAGCTTGCTTCCTGCGTTAAAACAGGGTGTGTTTCATGGATGAGAACTCTGGTCTGAATTTCCCTTCACAAACGGAGTTAAACCCCATGATCTGTGTCTTCCTACCAGCAATTTTCTTTTCTGTTAAACAAAGTGAATTTTTGGGTCAAATGACTTTACACAGTTCTAGAACCCAACGGGATTATCACCATTAACTAAAGAGTATTTACGTAAGAGGAGCTGTGGTTTCAATCAGTTTCAAAAGCAGAGTTGAACTACATATGGTCTGTATGAGTAGGAAACAAAATTCGTTTTTTCTGGGAATGCTCATGTTTCTTACTGTATTGGAGACATTGGATAGAAGAGGATGAATCTTGCCTTAAAACAGAGTGTTTTTCAGGGATAAGAACTCTGGTCTGAATTTCCCTTCAGAAACGGAGTTAAACCCCGGGATCTGTGTCCTCCTACAAGCAAGAGTTCATTTCTGGTAAACCAAGTGAATTTTAGAGTCAAATGTTTTTTCACAGTTCACCAACACAAGGCGATTGTCACTATAAACTAACGAGCACTTATGTAAGAGGAGCTGTGGTTTGTATCAGTTTCATAAGCAGAGTTGAACTACATATCGTCCGTATGAGTTGTAAACACAGTTCTTTTTTTCAGGGCGTGCTCATGGTTCTTGCTCTATTGGAGACTCTGGAAAGAAGAGCTTGCTTCTTGCTTTAAAACAGAGTGTGTTTCAGGGATGAGAACTCTGGTCTGAATTTCCCTTCATAAACGGAGTTGAACCCCAGGATCTGTATCTTCCTACAAGCAAGAGTTTATTTCTGGTAAACCCAGTGAATTTTGGGCTCAAATGATTTTTCGCAGTTCACCACCCAAGGCGATTATCAGTATTAACTAAAGGGCATTTATGTAAGTGGAGCTGTGGTTTGTATCAGTTTCATAAGTATAGTTGAATACATATGGTCCTTATGAGTAGGAGACACAGTTCTTTTTCTCAGGGCATGCTCATGGTTCTTGCTGTATTTTAGACTCTGGAAAGAAGAGCTTGCTTCTTGTGTTAAAACAGTGTTGTTTCAGGGATGAGAACTCTGGTCTGAATTTGCCTTCAAAACGTAGTTAATCACCAAGTTCTGTGTCTTACTACAAGCAAGAGTTCATTTCTGGTAAATCTAGTGAATTTTGGGCTCAAATGATTTTTCGCAGTTCACGAAGCTAACGCAATTCTTACTATAAACTAAAGAGGATTTATATTAGAGGAGCTGTGGTTTCTATCAGTTTCATAAGCAGAGTTGAACTACATATGGTCTGTATGAGTAGGAAACACAGTTCTTTTTTACTTGTCATTCCCATGGTGCTTAGTATATTGGAGACGATGGAAAGAAGAGGATGATTCTTGCCTTAAAACAGCTTGTGTTTCATGGATGAGAACACTGGTCTGAATTTGCCTTCAGAAACGGAGTTAAACCCCAGTATCTTTGTCTTCCTATAAGCAAGAGTTCACTTCTTGTAAGCCAAGGGAACTTTGTGCTCAAATGACTTTTCACAGTTCAGAAACACATCATGATTCTCACTATTAACTAAAGAGAATTTATGTAAGAGGAGCTGTGGTTTGTGTCAGTTTCATAAGCAGAGAAGAACTGCATATGGTATGTATGAGGAGGAAAAACAGTTTGTTTTTCTGGGCATTCTCATGGTTCTTGCTCTATTGGAGACTCTGGAAAGAAGAGTTTGCTTCTTGCGTTAAAACAGTGTGTGTTTCAGAGATGAGAACTCCGGTATGAATTTCCCTTCATAAACGGAGTTAAACCCAGGATCTGTGTCTTCCTACAAGCAAGAGATTATTTTTGTTAAACCCAGTGAATTTTGGGCTCAAATGATTTTTTGCAGTTCACCACCCAAGGCGATTATCAGTATTAACTAAAGAGAATTTATGTAATCGGAGCTGTGGTTTGTATCAGTTTCATGAGCAGAGTTGAATTACATATGGTCCATATGAGTAGGAAAAACTTTTTTTTTTTTTTCAGGGCATGCTCATGGTTCTTGCTGTATTTTAGAATCTGGAAAGAAGAGCTTGCTTCTTGTTTTAAAACAGTGTTGTTTCAGGGATGAGAATTCTGGTGTGAATTTCCCTTCATAAACGGAGATAAACCCCAGGATCTGTGTCTTCCTACAAGCAAGAGTTCATTTCTGGTAAACCCAGTGAATTTTGTGGTCAAATGATTTTTCGCAGTTCACGAACCCAACGCGATTCTCACTATTAACTAATGAGCATTTATGTAAGAGGAGCTGTGGTTTATATCAGTTTCATAAGCAGAGTTAAACTACATATGGTCTGTATGATTAGGAAACACAGTTCTTTTTTTCTAGGCATGCTCATGGTTCTTATTGTATTGGAGACGCTTGAAAGAAGAGGATGATTCTTGCCTTAAAACTGAGTGTTTTTCAGGGGTGAGAACTCTGGTCTGAATTTGCCTTCAGAAACGTAGTTAATCACCAAGATCTGTGTCTTCCTACAAGCAAGAGTTCATTTGTGTTAAACCAAGTGAATTTTGAAATCAAATGATTTTTTGCAGTTCACGAACCCAACGCTATTCTCACTATAAACTAAAGAGGATTTATGGTAGAGGAGCTGTGCTTTGTATCAGTTTCATAAGCAGAGTTTAACTACATATGCTCCATATGAGAAGGAAACAGTTTTTTTTTTTTTTTTCTGAGCATGCTCATGGTTCTTACTGTATTGGAGAAGCTGGAACGAAGAGGATGATTCTTGCCTTAAAACAGAGTGTTTTTCAGGGATGAGAACTTTGGTCTGAATTTGCCTTCAGAAACGGAGTTAAACCCCAGTATCTGTGTCTTCCTACAAGCAAGAGTTCATTTCTGGTAAACCAAGGGAATTTTGTGCTCAAATGATTTTTCACAGTTCAGAAACCCATCGCGATTCTCACTATTTACTAAAGATATTATGTAAGAGGAGCTGTGGTTTTTGTCAGTTTCATAAGCAGAGATGAACTGCATATGGTCTGTATGAGGAGGAAACACAGTTCTTTTTCTGGGCATTCTCATGGTTCTTGCTCTATTGGAGACTCTGGAAAGAAGAGCTTGCTTCTTGATTAAAGCATAGTGTGTTTCAGGGAATAGAACTCTGGTCTGAATTTCCCTTCAGAAACGGAGTTAAACCCCAGGATCTGTGTCTTCACACAAGCAAGAGTTGCTTTCTGTTAAACCAAGTGAATGTTGGTCTCAAATGATTTTTTGCAGTTCACGAACCCAACGCTATTCTTACTATTAACTCAAGAGTATTTATGTTAGAGGAGCTGTGGTTTGTATCAGTTTCATAAGCAAAGTTGAACTACATATGGTCTGTATGCGGAGGAATCACAGTTCTTTTTTACTTGGCATGCTCATGGTTCTTACTATATTGGAGACGCTGGAAAGAAGAGGATGATTCTTGCTTTAAAACAGAGTGTTTTTCAGGGATTAGAACTCTGGTCTGAATTTGCCTTCAGAAACGGAGTTAAAACCAAGTATCTCTGTCTTCCTTCAAGCAAGAGTTCATTTCTGGTAAACCCAGTGAATTTGGGGCTCAAAAGATTTTTCGCAGATCATGACCCCAACATGATTCTCACTATTAACTAACGAGCATTTATATAAGAGTAGCAGAGGTTTGTATCAGTTTCATAAGCCGAATTGAACTACATATGGTGCGTATGATTAGGAAACAGTTCTTTTTTTCTGGGCATGCTCATGTTCCTTGTTGTACTGGAGACGCTGCAAACAAGAGCTTGCTTCTTGTCTTAATACAAAGTATTTTTCAAGGATGAGAACACTGGACTGAATTTACCTTCAGAAACAGAGTTAAACCCCAGGATTTGTGTCTTCCTACAAGCAAGAGTTCATTTCTGGTAAACCTAGTGAATTTTGGTCTCAAATGATTTTACACAGTTCAAAAACCCCATGCGATTCTCACTATTAACTAAAGAGCTTTTATTTAAGAGGAGCTGGGGTTTGTATCAGTTTCATAAGCAGAGTTGAACTACACATGGTCTGTATGAGTAGGAAACACAGTTCTTTTTTACTTGGCATGCTCATGGTTCTTACTATATGGGAGACGCTGGAAAAAAGAGCTTTCTTCTTGCATTAAAACAGAGTGTGTTTCATGAATGAGAACTCTGGTCTGAATTTCCCTTCAGAAATGGAGTTAAACACCAGGATCTGTGTCTTCCTACAAGGAAGAGTTCATTTCTGGTTAACACAGTGATTTTTGGGCTCAAATGATTATTCACAGTTCAGAAACTCATTGTGATTCTCACTATTAACTAAAGAGCTTTTATGTAAGAGGAGCTGTGGTTTGTATCAGTTTCATAAGCAGCGTTGAACTACATATGGTCTGTATGAGTGGGAAAAACAGTTCTGTTTTGAAGGCATGCTCATGGTTCTTGCTGTGTTAGAGACGCTGGAAAGAAGAGCTTGCTTCTTGCATTAAAACAGAGTGTGTTTCATGAATGAGAACTCTGGTCTGAATTTCCCTTCAGAAACGGAGTTAAACGACAGGATCTGTATCTTCCTATAAGCAAGAGTTTTTTTTCTGGTAAACCTAGTGAATTTTGGGCTCAAATGATTTTTCGCAGTTCACCACCCAAGGCGATTATCAGTATTAACTAAAGAGCACATATGTAAGCGGAGCTGTGGTTTGTATCAGTTTCATAATCAGAGTTGAACTGCTTATCATTATTAACTAAAGAGCATTTATGTAAGTGGAGCTGTGGTTTGTATCAGTTTCATAATCAGAGTTGAACTGCGTATGGTCCATATGGTAGGAAAAACGGTTTTATTTTCAGGGCATGATCATGGTTCTTGCTGTATTTTAGAATCTGGAAAGAAGAGCTTGCTTCTTGTGTTAAAACAGTGTTGTTTCAGGGATGAGAATTCTGGTCTGAATTTCCCTTCAGAAACAGAGTTAAACCCCAGGATCTGTGTCTTCCTACAAGCATGAGTTCATTTCTGATTAAACTAGTGAATTTGGGCTCAAATTATTTTTCGCAGTTCACGAATCCAAAGCGATTCTCATTATTAACTAAAGAGCATTTATGTAAGTGGAGCTGTGATTTGTATCAGGTTCTTAAGCAGAGTTGAACTACATATGGTCTGTATGAGTAGGAAACACAGTTCTTTTTTCAGAGCATGCTCATGTTTCTTAATATATTGGAGACGCTGGAAAGAAGAGGTTGATTCTTGCCTTAAAACAGAGTGTTTTTCAGGGATGAGAACTCTGCTCTGAGTTGCCTTCAGAAATGGAGTCAAACCCCAGAATCAGTGTCTTCCTACAGAAAAGAGTTCATTTCTGTTATACCCGGTGAGTTTTGGGCTCAAAGATTTTTCTCCGTTCACCAACTCAACATGATTCTCACTATGAACTAAAGAGCATTTATATAAGAGGAGCTGTGGTTTGTATCAGTTTCATAAGCAGAGTTGAACTCATATGGTCCGTATTAGTAGAAAACACAGTTCTTTTTTTCAGGGCATGCTCATGGTTCTTGCTGTATTTTAGATTCTGAAAAGAAGAGCTTGCTTCTTGCGATAAAACAGAGTGTGTTTCAGGGATGAGAACTCTGGTGTGAATTTCCCTTCAGAATCAGAGTTAAACCCCAGGATCTGTGTCTTCCTACCAGCAAGAGTTCATTTCTGGTAAACCCAGTGAATTTTGGGCTCAAATGATTTTTAGCAGTTCACCACCCAAGGCGATTATCAGTATTAACTAAAGAGCATTTATGTAAGCAGAGCTGTGGTTTGATTCAGTTTCATAAGCAGAGTTGAATACATATGGTCCTTATGAGTAGGATACACAGTTCTTTTTTTCAGGGCATGCTCATTGTTCTTGCTGTAATTTAGACTCTGGAAAGAGAGCTTGCTTCTTGTGTTGAAACAGTGTTTTTTCAGGGATGAGAATTCTGGTCTGAATTTCCCTTCAGAAACGGAGTTAAACCCCAGGATCTGTGTCTTCCTACAAGCAAGAGTTCATTTCTGGTAAACCCAGTGAATTTTGGGCTCCAATGATTTTTTGCAGTTCACCACCCAAGGCGATTATCAGTATTAACTAAAGAGCATTTATGTAAGCAGAGCTGTGGTTTGTATCAGTTTCAGAAGCAGAGTTGAATGCATATGGTCCTTATGAGGAGGATACACACTTCTTTTTTTCAGGGCATGCACATTGTTTTGCTGTATTTTAGACTCTGTAAAGAAGAGCTTGCTTCTTATGTTAAAACAGAGTGTGTTTCAGGGATGAGATCTCTGGTCTGTATTTCCCTTCACAAATGGAGTTAAACCCCAGGATCTGTGTCTTCCTACCAGCAAGAGTTCATTTCTGGTAAACCAAGTGAATTTTCGGCTCAAATGACTTTACACAGTTCTAGAACCCTACACGATTATCACGATTTACTAAAGAGCATTTATGTAAGAGGAGCTGTGGTCTATATCATTTCATAAGCAGAGTTTAACTACATATGGTCCGTATGAGTAGGAAACAAAGTTTTTTTTGATCTGGGCATGAGAATGGTTCTTACTGTATTGGAGAAGCTGGAAAGAAGAGGATGATTCTTGCCTTAAAACAGAGTGTTTTTCAGGGATGAGAACTCTGCTCTGAGTTGCCTTCAGAAATGGAGTCAAACCCCAGAATCAGTGTCTTCCTACAGAAAAGAGTTCATTTCTGTTATACCCGGTGAGTTTTGGGCTCAAAGATTTTTCTCCGTTCACCAACTCAACATGATTCTCACTATGAACTAAAGAGCATTTATATAAGAGGAGCTGTGGTTTGTATCAGTTTCATAAGCAGAGTTGAACTCATATGGTCCGTATTAGTAGAAAACACAGTTCTTTTTTTCAGGGCATGCTCATGGTTCTTGCTGTATTTTAGATTCTGAAAAGAAGAGCTTGCTTCTTGCGATAAAACAGAGTGTGTTTCAGGGATGAGAACTCTGGTGTGAATTTCCCTTCAGAATCAGAGTTAAACCCCAGGATCTGTGTCTTCCTACCTGCAAGAGTTCATTTCTGGTAAACCCAGTGAATTTTGGGCTCAAATGATTTTTAGCAGTTCACCACCCAAGGCGATTATCAGTATTAACTAAAGAGCATTTATGTAAGCAGAGCTGTGGTTTGATTCAGTTTCATAAGCAGAGTTGAGTACATATGGTCCTTATGAGTAGGATACACAGTTCTTTTTTTCAGGGCATGCTCATTGTTCTTGCTGTAATTTAGACTCTGGAAAGAAGAGCTTGCTTCTTGTGTTGAAACAGTGTTTTTTCAGGGATGAGAATTCTGGTCTGAATTTCCCTTCAGAAACGGAGTTAAACCCCAGGATCTGTGTCTTCCTACAAGCAAGAGTTCATTTCTGGTAAACCCAGTGAATTTTGGGCTCCAATGATTTTTTGCAGTTCACCACCCAAGGCGATTATCAGTATTAACTAAAGAGCATTTATGTAAGCAGAGCTGTGGTTTGTATCAGTTTCAGAAGCAGAGTTGAATGCATATGGTCCTTATGAGGAGGATACACACTTCTTTTTTTCAGGGCATGCACATTGTTTTGCTGTATTTTAGACTCTGTAAAGAAGAGCTTGCTTCTTGTGTTAAAACAGAGTGTGTTTCAGGGATGAGATCTCTGGTCTGTATTTCCCTTCACAAATGGAGTTAAACCCCAGGATCTGTGTCTTCCTACCAGCAAGAGTTCATTTCTGGTAAACCAAGTGAATTTTCGGCTCAAATGACTTTACACAGTTCTAGAACCCTACACGATTATCACGATTTACTAAAGAGCATTTATGTAAGAGGAGCTGTGGTCTATATCATTTCATAAGCAGAATTTAACTACATATGGTCCGTATGAGTAGGAAACAAAGTTTTTTTTTTGATCTGGGCATGAGAATGGTTCTTACTGTATTGGAGAAGCTGGAAAGAAGAGGATGATTCTTGCCTTAAAACAGAGTGTTTTTCAGGGTTGAGAATTTTGGTTGAATTTGCCTTCAGAAACGGAGTTAAACCCCAGGATCTGTGTCTTCCTACAAGCAAGAGTTCATTTCTGGTATACCCGGTGAGTTTTGGGCTCAAATGTTTTTTCGCCGTTCACCAACTCAACATGATTCTCACTATTAACTAAAGAACATTTATATAAGAGGAGCTGTGGTTTGTATCAGTTTCATAAGCAGAGTTAGAACTACATATGGTCCGTATGAGTAGGAAACACAGTGCTTTTTTTCAGGGCATGCTCATGGTTCTTGCTGTATTTTAGATTCTGGAAAGAAGAGCTTGCTTCCTGCGTTAAAACAGGGTGTGTTTCATGGATGAGAACTCTGGTCTGAATTTCCCTTCAGAAACGGAGTTAAACCCCATGATCTGTGTCTTCCTACCAGCAATTTTCTTTTCTGTTAAACAAAGTGAATTTTCGGGTCAAATTTCTTTACACAGTTCTAGAACCCAACGGGATTATCACTATTAACTAAAGAGTATTTATGTAAGAGGAGCTGTGGTTTCAATCAGTTTCAAAAGCAGAGTTGAACTACATATGGTCTGTATGAGTAGGAAACAAAATTCGTTTTTTCTGGGAATGCTCATGTTTCTTACTGTATTGGAGACATTGGATAGAAGAGGATGAATCTTGCGTTAAAACAGAGTGTTTTTCAGGGATGAGAACTCTGGTCTGAATTTCCCTTCAGAAACGGAGTTAAACCCCGGGATCTGTGTCTTCCTACAAGCAGGAGTACATTTCTGGTTAACCTAGTGAATTTTGGCCTCAAATGATTTCTTGCATTTCACGAACCCAAAGCGATTCTCACTATTGACTAAAGAGCATTTATGTTATCGGAGCTGTGGTTTGTATCAGTTTCATAAGTAGACTTGAACTACATATGGTGCAAATGAGTAGAAAACCCATTTATTTTTTTCAGTGCATTCTCATGGTTCTTGCGGTATTTTAGACTCTGGAAAGAAGAGATTGCTTCTTCGTTAAAACAGAGTGTGTTTCAGGGATGAGAACTCTGGTCTGAATTTAACCCCTTCAGAAATGGAGTTAAACCCCAGAATGTGTGTCTTCCTACAAGCAAGAGTTCATTTCTGGTTAACCGAGTGCATTTGGGCCCAAATGATTTTTCGCAGTTCACAAACCAAAAGCGATTATCATTATTAACTAAAGAGTATTTATGTAAGTGGAGCTGTGATTTGTATCAGTTTCATAAGCAGAGTTGAACTCCATATGGTCTGTATGAGTAGGAAACACAGTTCTTTTTTTCAGGGCATGCTCATGTTTCTTATTATATTGGAGACGCTGGAAAGAAGAGGATGATTCTTGCCTTAAAACAGAGTGTGTTTTATTGTTGAGAACTCTGGTTTGAATTTCCCTTCAGAAACGGAGTTAAACCCCAGTACCTGTGTCTTCCTACAAGCAAGAGTTCATTTCTGGTAAACCCAGGGAATTTTGGGCTCAAATGATTTTTCAGAGTTCACGAACCAAACGCTATTCTCACTATTAACTAAAGAGCATTTATGTAAGAGGAGGTGTGGTTTGTATCAATTTCATAAACAGAGTTGAACTACAAATAGTGCGTATGAATAGGAAACACAGTTCTTTTTTTCAGGACATGCTCATGGTTCTTGCTGGATTTTAGACTCTGGAAAGAAGAGCTTGCTTCTTTTGTTAAAACAGAGTGTGTTTCAGGGATGAAAACTCTGGTCTGAATTTCCCTTCAGAAATGGAGTTAAACTCCAGAATCTATGTCTTCCTACAAGAAAGAGTTCATTTCAGTTAAACACAGTGAATTTTGGGCTCAAATGGTTTTTCGCAGTTCAGGAACCCTACGCGATTCTCACTATTAACTAAAGAGGATTTATGTAAGAGGAGCTATGGTTTGAATCAGTTTCATAAGCTGAGTTGACCTCCATATGGTCCGTAAGAGTAGGAAACACAGTTCTTATTTTCTAGGAATGCTCATGGTTCTTACTGTATTGGAGACGCTGGATAGAAGAGGATGATATTTGCCAAAAAAAACACAGTTTTTTTTCAGGGATGAGAAATCTGGTCCGAATTTCCCTTCATAAACGGAGTTAAACCCCAGGATCAGTGTCTTCCTACAAGCAAGAGTTCATTTCTGGTAAACCCAGTGAATTTTGGGCTCAAATGATATTTCACAGTTCACAAACCCAACACGATTCTCACTATTAATTAAAGAGCATTTATGTAATAGGAGCTGTGGCTTGTATCAGTTTCATAAGCAGAGTTGAACTACATATGGTCCGTATGAGTAGGAAACACAGTTCTTTTTTTCAGCGCATGCTCATGGTTCTTGCTGTATTTTAGAGTTTGGAAAGAAGAGCTTGCTTCTTGCGTTAAAACAGATTGCGTTCCAGAGATGAGAACTCTGCTCTGAATTTCCTTTCCGAAACGGTGTTAAACGCCAGGATCTGTGTCATCATACAAACAAGTGTTCATTTCTAGTAAACCCAGTGAATTTTAGGCTCAAATGAATTTATACATTTCTTGAACCCAAGTCGATTCTCACTATTAACTAAACAGCATTTATGTAAGTGTAGCTGTGGTTTGTTTCAGTTTCATAAGCATAGTTGAATTACATATGGTCCTTATGAGTAGCAAACACAGTTCTTTTTTTCTGGGCATGCTCATGATTCTTGCTGTATGGGAGACACTGGAAAGAAGAGCTTGCTCATTGCATTAAAAGAAAGTGTGTTTCATGGATGAGAACAATGGTCTGAATTTCCCTCAGAAATGGAGTTCAACCACAGGATCTGTGTCTTCCTACAAGCAAGAGTTCATTTCTGGTAAACCCAGTGAATTTGGGCTCGTATTATTTTTCACAGTTCACGAACCCAATGCTATTCTCACTACTAACTAAAGAGCATTTACGTAAGAGGAGGTGTGGTTTGTATTAGTTTCATAAACATAGTTGAACTACAAATAGTCTGTATGAATAGGACACACAGTTCTTTTTTTCAGGACATGTTCATGGTTCTTGCTGTATTTTAGACTCTGGAAAGAAGAGCATGCTTCTTTAGGTAAAACAGAGTGTGTTTCGGCGATGAGAACTCTGGTGTGAATTTCCCTTCAGAAACGGAGTTAAACCCCAGGATCTGTGTCTTAATACAAGCAAGAGTTCATTTCTGGTAAACCCAGTAAATTTTGGGGTCAAATGAATTTATACATTTCTTGAACCCAACGCGATTCTCACTATTAACTAAAGAGCATTTATGTAAGTGTAGCTGTGGTTTGTTTCAGTTTCATAAGCATAGTTGAATTACATATGGTCCTTATGAGTAGGAAACACAGTTCTTTTTTTCTGGGCATGCTCATGATTCTTGCTGTATTTGAGACGCTGGAAAGAAGAGCTTGCTCCTTGCATTAATAGAGAGTGTGTTTCATGGATGAGAACTCTGGTCTGAATTTCCCTCAGAAATGGAGTTCAACCACAGGATGTGTGTCTTCCTACAAGCAAGAGTTCATTTCTGGTAAACCCAGTGAATTTTGGGCTCCAATGATTTTTCGCAGTTCACCACCCAAGGCGATTATCAGTATTAACTAAAGAGCATTTATGTAAGCAGAGCTGTGGTTTGTATCAGTTTCAGAAGAGGAGTTGAATGCATATGGTCCTTATGAGTAGGATACACACTTCTTTTTTTCAGGGCATGCACATTGTTTTGCTGTATTTTAGACTCTGTAAAGAAGAGCTTGCTTCTTGTGTTAAAACAGAGTGTGTTTCAGGGATGAGATCTCTGGTCTGTATTTCCCTTCACAAATGGAGTTAAACCCCACGATCTGTGTCTTCCTACAAGCAAGAGTTCATTTCTGGTAAACCCAGTGAATTTTGGGCTCAAATGATTTTTCGCAGTTCACGAACCCAACGATATTCTCACTATTAACTAAAGAACATTTATGTAATAGGAGGTGTGGTTTGTATCAGTTTCATAAACAGAGTTGAACTACAAATAGTGCGTATGAATAGGAAACACAGTTCTTTTTTTCAGGACATGCTCCTGGTTAATGCTGGATTTTAGACTGTGGAAAGAGAGCTTGCTTCTTTTGTTAAAATAGAGTGTGTTTCAGGGATGAGAACTCTGGTCTGAATTTCCCTTCAGAAATGGAGTTAAACCCCAGAATCTATGTCTTCCTACAAGAAAGAGTTCATTTCAGGTAAACACAGTGAATTTTGGGCTCAAATGGTTTTTTGTAGTTCAGGAACCCTACGCGATTCTCACTATTAACTAAAGAGGATTTATGTAAGAGGAGCTATGGTTTGAATCAGTTTCATAAGCTGAGTTTAACTACATATGGTCTGTATGAGTATGAAACACAGTTCTTTTTTTCTAGGAATGCTCATGGTTCTTACTGTTATGGAGACGCTGGATAGAAGAGGATGATATTTGCCTTAAAACACAGTTTTTTTTCAGGGATGAGAACTCTGGTCCGAATTTCCCTTCAGAAACGGAGTTAAACCCCAGGATCAGTGTCTTCCTACAAGCAAGAGTTCATTTCTGTTAAACCCAGTGAATTTTGGGCTCAAATGATATTTCACAGTTCACGAACCCAACGCGATTCTCACTATTAATTAAAGAGCATTTATGTAATAGGAGCTGTGGCTTGTATCAGTTTCATAAGCAGAGTTGAACTACATATGGTCCGTATGAGTAGGAAACACAGTTCTTTTTTTCAGCGCATGCTCATGGTTCTTGCTGTATTTTAGAGTTTGGAAAGAAGAGCTTGCTTCTTGCGTTAAAACAGATTGCGTTCCAGAGATGAGAACTCTGCTCTGAATTTCCTTTCCAAAACGGTGTTAAACGCCAGGATCTGTGTCATCATACAAACAAGAGTTCATTTCTAGTAAACCCAGTGAATTTTAGGCTCAAATGAATTTATACATTTCTTGAACCCAAGTCGATTCTCACTATTAACTAAACAGCATTTATGCAAGTGTAGCTGTGGTTTGTTTCAGTTTCATAAGCATAGTTGAATTACATATGGTCCTTATGAGTAGGAAACACAGTTCTTTTTTTCTGGGCATGCTCATGATTCTTGCTGTATTGTAGACACTGGAAAGAAGAGCTTGCTCCTTGCGTTAAAAGAGAGTGTGTTTCATGGATGAGAACAATGGTCTGAATTTCCCTCAGAAACGGAGTTCAACCACAGGATCTGTGTCTTCCTACAAGCAAGAGTTCATTTCTGGTAAACCCAGTGAATTTTGGGCTCAAATTATTTTTCGCAGTTCACGAACCCAACGCTATTCTCACTACTAACTAACGAGCATTTATATAAGAGGAGGTGTGGTTTGTATCAGTTTCATAAACAGAGTTGAACTACAAATAGTCTGTATGAATAGGACACACAGTTCTTTTTTTCAGGACATGTTCATGGTTCTTGCTGGATTTTAGACTCTGGAAAGAAGAGCTTGCTTCTTTTGTTAAAACAGAGTGTGTTTCAGGGATGAGAACTCTGGTCTGAATTTCCCTTCAGAAACGGAGTTAAACCCCAGGATCAGTGTCTTCCTACAAGCAAGATTTCATTTCTGGTAAACCCAGTGAATTTTGCACTCAAATGATTTTATACATTTCATGAACCCAACGCGATTCTCACTATTAACTAAAGAGCATGTATGTAAGAGTAGCTGTGGTTTTTTTCAGTTTCATAAGCATAGTTGAATTACATATGGTACTTATGAGTAGGAAACACAGTTCTTTTTTCTGGGAATGCACATGATTCTTGCTGTATTGGAGACCCTGGAAAGAAGATTTGCTCCTTGCGTTAAAAGAGAGTGTGTTTCATGGATGATAGCACTGGTCTGAATTTCCCTTCAGAAACGGAGTTAAACCCAGGATCTGTGTCTTCCTACAAGCAAGAGTTCATTTCTGGTAAACCCAGTGAATTTTGGGCTCAAATGATTTTTTACAGTTCACGAACCCAACGCGATTCTCACTATTAACTGAAGAGGATTTATGTAAGAGGAGCTGTGGTTTGTATCAGTTTCATAAGCCAAAGTGAACTACATATGGTCCGTATGAGTAGGAAACACAGTTCTTTTTCTCAGGGCATGCTCATGGTTTATGCTGTATTTTCGACTCTGGAAAGAAGAACTTGCTTCTTGTGTCAAAGCAGAATGTGTTTCATGGATGAGAACTCTGGTCTGAATTTCCCTTAAGAAATGGAGTTAAACCTCAGGACCTGTGTCTTCCTACAAGCAAGAGTTCATTTCTGGTAAAGCAAGTGAATTTTGGGCTCAAATGGTTTTTTGCAGTTCACCAACCCAAACCGATTCTCACTATTAACTAAAGAGCATTTATGTAAGAGGAGCTGTGGTTTGTATCAGTTTCATAAGCAGAGTTGAACTACAAATGGTCCGTATGAGTAGGAAACACAGTTCTTTTTTTATGTGCAAGCTCATGGTTCTTGATGTATTGGTGCTGCGGGAAAGAAGAGCTTGCCCCTGTGAGAAATCAGAGTGTGTTTCATGGATGAGAACACTGGTCTGAACTTCCATTCAGAAAAGGATATAACGCCCAGGACCTGTGTCTTCCTACAAGCAAGAGTTCATTTCTGGTTAACCCACGGAACTTTGGGCCCAATTTTTTTTTTCGCAGTTCATGAACCAAAACGCGATTCTCTCTATTAACTAAAGAGAATTTATGTAAGAGGAGTTGTGGTTTGTATCAGTTTCATAAGCAGAGTTGAACTGCATATGGTCTGTATGACTAGGAAACACAGTTATTATTTTATGTGCATGCTCATGGTTCTTACTGTACTGGAGAAGCTGGAAAGAAGAGGATGATACTTGCCTTAAAACGGACTATTTTTCAGGGATGAGAACTCTTTTCTGAATTACCCTTCAGAAATGGAGTTAAACCCCAGGATCTGTGTCTTCCTACAAGCAAAAGTTCATTTCTGGTTAACCCAGTGAATTTTGGGCTCAAATGATTTTTTCAGTTCACGAATCCACCGCGTTTCTCACTATTAACTGAAGAGGATTTATATAAGAGGGACTGTGGTATGTATCAGTTTCATAAGCTGCATTGAACTATATATGGTCCGTCTGAGTAGGAAACAGTTTTTTATTCAGGGCATGCTCATTGTTCTTGCTGTATTTTATACTCTGGAAAGAAGAGCTTGCTTCTTGCGTTAAAGCAGACTGTGTTTCAGGCATGAGAACTCTGGTCTAAATTTCCCTTCAGAAATGGAGTTAAACCCCAGGATCTGTGTCTTCCTACAAGCAACAGTTCATTTCTGGTAAACCAAGTGAATTTTGGGCTCAAATTATTTTTCGCAGTTCACCAACCCAAACCGATTATCACTATTAACTAAAGAGCACTTAT
>CATKUP010000551.1:0-130000 GCA_949786385.1 Onychomys leucogaster
TTTACCTGAAACGAAGTCTTGCTTGTAGGAAGACACACGCCTGGCATTTAACTCCGTTTCTGAAGGGAAACACACGGCACAGTTCTCATCCATGAAACACATTCTGCTTTAGAGCAAGAAGCACGCTCTTGCTTTCTAGAGTCTCTAATACAGAGGGAAACGTGAGTGTGCTCAGAACAAAAGAACTGTGTTTCCTACACACACAGACCATATCGAATACAACTCTGTTTCTGAAACTGATACAAACCACAGGTCCTCTAACATCCAATGCTTTTCAGTTAAGAGCGAGAAACATGTGGGCTTCGTGAACAATGTAGCTTCGTTTGATATGAAAAGTGACTGCGTTTACCTGAAACGAAGTCTTGCTTGAAGATAGACACAGAGCCTAGCATTTAACTCCGTTTCTGAAGGGAAACATATGGCTCAGTTCTCATCCATGAAACACACTCTGCTTTAGAGCAAGAAGCACTCTCTTGCTTTCTAGAGTCTCTAATACAGAGGGAAACGTCAGTGTGCGCAGAAAAAAAGAACTGTGTTTCCTACACAACCGGACCATATCTAGTTCAACTCTGTTTCTGAAAATGATACAAACCACAGGTCGTCTAATATCCAATGCTTTTCAGGTAAGAGCGAGAAACGTGTGAGCTTCGTGAACAATGTAGCTTCGTTTGAGCTGAAAAGTGACTGCGTTTACCTGAAACGAAGTCTTGCTTGTATGAAGACACACGCCTGGCATTTAACTCCGTTTCTGAAGGGAAACACACGGCACAGTTCTCATCCATGAAACACACTCTGCTTTAGAGCAAGAGGCACGCTCTTGCTTTCTAGAGTCACTAATATAGAGGGAAACGTGAGTGTGCTCATAACAAATGAACTGTGTTTCCTACACACACGGACCATATCTAGTTCAACTCTGTTTCTGAAACTGATACAAACCACAGTTCGTCTAACATCTAATGCTTTTCAGTTAAGAGCGTGGAAAGGGGTGAGCTTCCTGAACAATGTAGCTTCGTTTGAGGTGAAAAGTGACTGCGTTTACATGAAACGAAATCTTGCTTGTAGGAAGACACACGCCTGGCATTTAACTCCATTTCTGAAGGGAAACACACGGCACAGTTCTCATCTATGAAACACACTCTGCTTTAGAGCAAGAAGCCCTCTCTTGCTTTCTAGAGTCTCTAATACAGAGGGAAACGTGAGTGTGCTCAGAAAAAAAGAACTGTGTTTCCTACACACAGAGACCATAACTAGTTCAACTCTGTTTCTGAAACTGATACAAACCACAGGTCCTCTAACATCCAATGCTTTTCAGGTAAGAGCGAAAAACGTGTGAGCTTCGTGAACAATGTAGCTTCGTTTGAGCTGAAAAGTGACTGTGTTTACCTGAAACGAAGTCTTGCTTGTATGAAGACACACGCCTGGCATTTAACTCCGTTTCTGAAGGGAAACACACGGCACAGTTCTCATCCATGAAACACACTCTGCTTTAGAGCAAGAAGCACGCTCTTGCTTTCTAGAGTCTCTAATATAGAGGGAAACGTGAGTGTGCTCATAACAAATGAACTGTGTTTCCTACACACACGGACCATATCTAGTTCAACTCTGTTTCTGAAACTGATACAAACCACAGTTCGTCTAACATCTAATGCTTTTCAGTTAAGAGCGAGAAACGGGTGAGCTTCGTGAACAATGTAGCTTCGTTTGAGGTGAAAATTGACTGCGTTTACCTGAAACGAAATCTTGCTTGTAGGAAGACACACGCCTGGCATTTAACTCCATTTCTGAAGGGAAACACACGGCACAGTTCTCATCTATGAAACACACTCTGCTTTAGAGCAAGACGCCCTCTCTTGCTTTCTAGAGTCTCTAATACAGAGGGAAACGTGAGTGTGCTCAGAACAAAAGAACTGTGTCTCCTACACACACGGACCATATCTAGTTCAACTCTGTTTCTGAAAATGATACAAACCACAGGTCATCTAATATCCAATGCTTTTCAGGTAAAAGCGAGAAACGTGTGAGCTTCTTGAACAACGTAGCTTCGTTTGAGCTGAAAAGTGACTGTGTTTACCTGAAACGAAGTCTTGCTTGTATGAAGACACACGCCTGGCATTTAACTCTGTTTCTGAAGGGAAACACACGGCACAGTTCTCATCCATGAAACACACTCTGCTTTAGAGCAAGAAGCATGCTCTTGCTTTCCAGAGTCTCTAATACAGAGGGAAACGTGAGTGTGCTCATAACAAATGAACTGTATTTCCTACACACACGGACCATATCTAGTTCAACTCTGTTTCTGAAACTGATACAAACCACAGGTCGTCTAACATCCAATGCTTTTCAGTTAAGAGCGAGAAACGGGTGAGCTTCGTGAACAAGGTAACTTCGTTTGAGGTGAAAAGTGACTGCGTTTACCTGAAACGAAGTCTTGCTTGTAGGAAGACACACGCCTGGCATTTAACTCCGTTTCTGAAGGGAAACACATGGCACAGTCCTCATCCATGAAACACATTCTGCTTTAGAACAAGAAGCACGCTCTTCCTTTCTAGAGTCTCTAATACAGAGGGAAACGTGAGTGTGCTCAGAACAAAAGAACTGTGTTTCCTACACACAGAGACCATATCTAGTTCAACTCTGTTTCTGAAACTGATACAAACCACAGGTCCTCTAACATCCAATGCTTTTCAGGTAAGAGCGAAAAACGTGTGAGCTTCGTGAACAATGTAGCTTCGTTTGAGCTGAAAAGTGACTGTGTTTACCTGAAACGAAGTCTTGCTTGTATGAAGACACACGCCTGGCATTTAACTCCGTTTCTGAAGGGAAACACACGGCACAGTTCTCATCCATGAAACACACTCTGCTTTAGAGCAAGAAGCACGCTCTTGCTTTCTAGAGTCTCTAATATAGAGGGAAACGTGAGTGTGCTCATAACAAATGAACTGTGTTTCCTACACACACGGACCATATCTAGTTCAACTCTGTTTCTGAAACTGATACAAACCACAGTTCGTCTAACATCTAATGCTTTTCAGTTAAGAGCGAGAAACGGGTGAGCTTCGTGAACAATGTAGCTTCGTTTGAGGTGAAAATTGACTGCGTTTACCTGAAACGAAATCTTGCTTGTAGGAAGACACACGCCTGGCATTTAACTCCATTTCTGAAGGGAAACACACGGCACAGTTCTCATCTATGAAACACACTCTGCTTTAGAGCAAGACGCCCTCTCTTGCTTTCTAGAGTCTCTAATACAGAGGGAAACGTGAGTGTGCTCAGAACAAAAGAACTGTGTCTCCTACACACACGGACCATATCTAGTTCAACTCTGTTTCTGAAAATGATACAAACCACAGGTCATCTAATATCCAATGCTTTTCAGGTAAAAGCGAGAAACGTGTGAGCTTCTTGAACAACGTAGCTTCGTTTGAGCTGAAAAGTGACTGTGTTTACCTGAAACGAAGTCTTGCTTGTATGAAGACACACGCCTGGCATTTAACTCTGTTTCTGAAGGGAAACACACGGCACAGTTCTCATCCATGAAACACACTCTGCTTTAGAGCAAGAAGCATGCTCTTGCTTTCCAGAGTCTCTAATACAGAGGGAAACGTGAGTGTGCTCATAACAAATGAACTGTATTTCCTACACACACGGACCATATCTAGTTCAACTCTGTTTCTGAAACTGATACAAACCACAGGTCGTCTAACATCCAATGCTTTTCAGTTAAGAGCGAGAAACGGGTGAGCTTCGTGAACAAGGTAACTTCGTTTGAGGTGAAAAGTGACTGCGTTTACCTGAAACGAAGTCTTGCTTGTAGGAAGACACACGCCTGGCATTTAACTCCGTTTCTGAAGGGAAACACATGGCACAGTCCTCATCCATGAAACACATTCTGCTTTAGAACAAGAAGCACGCTCTGCCTTTCTAGAGTCTCTAATACAGAGGGAAACGTGAGTGTGCTCAGAGCAAAAGAACTGTGTTTCCTACACACAGAGACCATATCTAGTTCAACTCTGTTTCTGAAACTGATACAAACCACAGGTCCTCTAACATCCAATGCTTTTCAGGTAAGAGCGAAAAACGTGTGAGCTTCGTGAACAATGTAGCTTCGTTTGAGCTGAAAAGTGACTGTGTTTACCTGAAACGAAGTCTTGCTTGTATGAAGACACACGCCTGGCATTTAACTCCGTTTCTGAAGGGAAACACACGGCACAGTTCTCATCCATGAAACACACTCTGCTTTAGAGCAAGAAGCACGCTCTTGCTTTCTAGAGTCTCTAATATAGAGGGAAACGTGAGTGTGCTCATAACAAATGAACTGTGTTTCCTACACACACGGACCATATCTAGTTCAACTCTGTTTCTGAAACTGATACAAACCACAGTTCGTCTAACATCTAATGCTTTTCAGTTAAGAGCGAGAAACGGGTGAGCTTCGTGAACAATGTAGCTTCGTTTGAGCTGAAAAGTGACTGCGTTTACCTGAAAAGAAGTCTTGCTTGTAGGAAGACACACGCCTGGCATTTAACTCTATTTCTGAAGGGAAACACACGGCACAGTTCTCATCCATGAAACACACTCTCCTTTAGAGCAAGAAGCACTCTCTTGCTTTCTAGAGTCTCTAATACAGAGGGAAACGTGAGTGTGCTCAGAACAAAAGTACTGTGTCTCCTACACACACGGACCATATCTAGTTCAACTCTGTTTCTGAAAATGATACAAACCACAGGTCGTCTAATATCCAATGCTTTTCAGGTAAGAGCGAGAAATGTGTGAGCTTCGTGAACAATGTAGCTTCGTTTGAGCTGAAAAGTGACTGTGTTTACCTGAAACGAAGTCTTGCTTGTATGAAGACACATGCCTGGCATTTAACTCTGTTTCTGAAGGGAAACACACGGCACAGTTCTCATCCATGAAACACACTCTGCTTTAGAGCAAGAAGCATGCTCTTGCTTTCCAGAGTCTCTAATACAGAGGGAAACGTGAGTGTACTCAGAACAAAAGAACTGTGTTTCCTACACACATGGACCATATCTAGTTCAACTCTGTTTCTGAAACTGATACAAACCACAGGTCATCTAATATCCAATGCTTTTCAGGTAAGAGCGAGAAACGTGTGAGCTTCGTGAACTATGTAGCTTCGTTTGATGTGAAAAGTGACTGTGTTTACCTGAAACGAAGTCTTGCTTGTATGAAGACACACGCCTGGCATTTAACTCCGTTTCTGAAGGGAAACACACGGCACAGTTCTCATCCATGAAACACACTCTGCTTTAGAGCAAGAAGCACGCTCTTGCTTTCTAGAGTCTCTAATACAGTGGGAAACGTGAGTGTGCTCAGAACAAAAGAACTGTGTTTCCTACACACACAGACCATATCTAATACAACTCTGTTTATGAAACTGATACAAACCACAGGTCCTCTAACATCCAATGCTTTTCATTTAAGAGCGAGAAACATGTGGGCTTCGGGAACAATGTAGCTTCGTTTGATGTGAAAAGTGACTGCGTTTACCTGAAACGAAGTCTTGCTTGAAGATAGACACAGAGCCTGTCATTTAACTCCGTTTCTGAAGGGAAACACACGGCGCAGTTCTCATCCATGAAACACACTCTGCTTTAGAGCAAGAAGCACTCTCTTGCTTTCTAGAATCTCTAATACAGAGGGAAACGTGAGTGTGCGCAGAAAAAAAGAACTGTGTTTCCTACACACACGGACCATATCTAGTTCAACTCTGTTTCTGAAACTGATACAAACCACAGGTCCTCTAACATCCAATGCTTTTTAGGTAAGAGCGAGAAACGTGTGAGCTTCGTGAACAATGTAGCTTCGTTTGAGCTGAAAAGTGACTGTGTTTACCTGAAACGAAGTCTTGCTTGTATGAAGACACACGCCTGGCATTTAACTCTGTTTCTGAAGGGAAACACACGGCACAGTTCTCATCCATGAAACACACTCTGCTTTAGAGCAAGAAGCACGCTCTTGCTTTCTAGAGTCTCTAATACAGTGGGAAACGTGAGTGTGCTCAGAACAAAAGAACTGTGTTTCCTACACACACAGACCATATCTAATACAACTCTGTTTATGAAACTGATACAAACCACAGGTCCTCTAACATCCAATGCTTTTCATTTAAGAGCGAGAAACATGTGGGCTTCGGGAACAATGTAGCTTCGTTTGATGTGAAAAGTGACTGCGTTTACCTGAAACGAAGTCTTGCTTGAAGATAGACACAGAGCCTGTCATTTAACTCCGTTTCTGAAGGGAAACACACGGCGCAGTTCTCATCCATGAAACACACTCTGCTTTAGAGCAAGAAGCACTCTCTTGCTTTCTAGAATCTCTAATACAGAGGGAAACGTGAGTGTGCGCAGAAAAAAAGAACTGTGTTTCCTACACACACGGACCATATCTAGTTCAACTCTGTTTCTGAAACTGATACAAACCACAGGTCCTCTAACATCCAATGCTTTTTAGGTAAGAGCGAGAAACGTGTGAGCTTCGTGAACAATGTAGCTTCGTTTGAGCTGAAAAGTGACTGTGTTTACCTGAAACGAAGTCTTGCTTGTATGAAGACACACGCCTGGCATTTAACTCCGTTTCTGAAGGGAAACACACGGCACAGTTCTCATCCATGAAACACACTCTGCTTTAGAGCAAGAAGCACGCTCTTGCTTTCTAGAGTCTCTAATATAGAGGGAAATGTGAGTGTGCTCATAACAAATGAACTGTGTTTCCTACACACACGGACCATATCTAGTTCAACTCTGTTTCTGAAACTGATACAAACCACAGTTCGTCTAACATCTAATGCTTTTCAGTTAAGAGCGAGAAACGGGTGAGCTTCGTGAACAATGTAGCTTCGTTTGATGTGAAAATTGACTGCTTTTAACTGAAACGAAGTCTTGCTTGTAGGAAGACACACGCCTGGCATTTAACTCCGTTTCTGAAGGGAAACACACAGCACAGTCCTCATCCATGAAACACATTCTGCTTTAGAACAAGAAGCACGCTCTTGCTTTCTAGAGTCTCTAATACAGAGGGAAACGTGAGTGTGCACAGAACAAAAGAACTGTGTTTCCTACACACAGAGACCATATCTAGTTCAACTCTGTTTCTGAAACTGATACAAACCACAGGTCCTCTAACATCCAATGCTTTTCAGTTAAGAGCGAGAAACGTGTGAGCTTCGTGAACAATGTAACTTCATTTGAGCTGAAAGTGACTGCGTTTACCTGAAACGAAGTCTTTCTTGTAGGAAGACACACGCCTGGCATTTAACTCCATTTCTGAAGGGAAACACACGGCACAGTTCTCATCCATGAAACACACTCTGCTTTAGAGCAAGAAGCACTCTCTTGCTTTCTAGAGTCTCTAATACAGAGGGAAACGTGAGTGTGCTCAGAACAAAAGAACTGTGTTTCCTACACACACGGACCATATCTAGTTCAACTCTGTTTCTGAAACTGATACAAACCACAGGTCATCTAATATCCAATGCTTTTCAGGTAAGAGCGAGAAACGTGTGAGCTTCGTGAACAATGTAGCTTCGTTTGATGTGAAAAGTGACTGTGTTTACCTGAAACGAAGTCTTGCTTGTATGAAGACACACGCCTGGCATTTATCTCCGTTTCTGAAGGGAAACACACGGCACAGTTCTCATCCATGAAACACACTCTGCTTTAGAGCAAGAAGCACGCTCTTGCTTTCTAGAGTCTCTAATACAGTGGGAAACGTGAGTGTGCTCAGAACAAAAGAACTGTGTTTCCTACACACACAGACCATATCTAATACAACTCTGTTTATGAAACTGATACAAACCACAGGTCCTCTAACATCCAATGCTTTTCATTTAAGAGCGAGAAACATGTGGGCTTCGAGAACAATGTAGCTTCGTTTGATGTGAAAAGTGACTGCGTTTACCTGAAACGAAGTCTTGCTTGAAGATAGACACAGAGCCTGGCATTTAACTCCGTTTCTGAAGGGAAACACACGGCGCAGTTCTCATCCATGAAACACACTCTGCTTTAGATCAAGAAGCACTCTCTTGCTTTCTAGAATCTCTAATACAGAGGGAAACGTGAGTGTGCGCAGAAAAAAAAAAACTGTGTTTCCTACACACACGGACCATATCTAGTTCAACTCTGTTTCTGAAACTGATACAAACCACAGGTCCTCTAACATCCAATGCTTTTTAGGTAAGAGCGAGAAACGTGTGACCTTCGTGAACAATGTAGCTTCGTTTGAGCTGAAAAGTGACTGTGTTTACCTGAAACGAAGTCTTGCTTGTATGAAGACACACGCCTGGCATTTAACTCCGTTTCTGAAGGGAAACACACGGCACAGTTCTCATCCATGAAACACACTCTGCTTTAGAGCAAGAAGCACGCTCTTGCTTTCTAGAGTCTCTAATATAGAGGGAAATGTGAGTGTGCTCATAACAAATGAACTGTGTTTCCTACACACACGGACCATATCTAGTTCAACTCTGTTTCTGAAACTGATACAAACCACAGTTCGTCTAACATCTAATGCTTTTCAGTTAAGAGCGAGAAACGGGTGAGCTTCGTGAACAACGTAGCTTCATTTGAGGTGAAAATTGACTGCTTTTACCTGAAACGAAGTCTTGCTTGTAGGAAGACACACGCCTGGCATTTAACTCCGTTTCTGAAGGGAAACACACAGCACAGTCCTCATCCATGAAACACATTCTGCTTTAGAACAAGAAGCACGCTCTTGCTTTCTAGAGTCTCTAATACAGAGGGAAACGTGAGTGTGCTCAGAACAAAAGAACTGTGTTTCCTACACACAGAGACAATATCTAGTTCAACTCTGTTTCTGAAACTGATACAAACCACAGGTCCTCTAACATCCAATGCTTTTCAGTTAAGAGCGAGAAACGTGTGAGCTTCGTGAACAATGTAACTTCATTTGAGCTGAAAGTGACTGCGTTTACCTGAAACGAAGTCTTGCTTGTAGGAAGACACACGCCTGGCATTTAACTCCATTTCTGAAGGGAAACACACGGCACAGTTCTCATCCATGAAACACACTCTGCTTTAGAGCAAGAAGCACTCTCTTGCTTTCTAGAGTCTCTAATACAGAGGGAAACGTCAGTGTGCGCAGAACAAAAGAACTGTGTCTCCTACACACACTGACCATATCTAGTTCAACTCTGTTTCTGAAAATGATACAAACCACAGGTCGTCTAATATCCAGTGCTTTTCAGGTAAGAGCGAGAAACGTGTGAGCTTCGTGAACAATGTAGCTTCGTTTGAGCTGAAAAGTGACTGTGTTTACCTGAAACGAAGTCTTGCTTGTTTGAAGACACACGCCTGGCATTTAACTCCGTTTCTGAAGGGAAGCACACGGCACAGTTCTCATCCATGAAACACACTCTGCTTTAGAGCAAGAAGCAAGCTCTTGCTTTCTAGAGTCTCTAATACAGAGGGAAACGTGAGTGTGCTCATAACAAATGAACTGTGTTTCCTACACACACGGACCATATCTAGTTCAACTCTGTTCCTGAAACTGATACAAACCACAGTTCGTCTAACATCCAATGCTTTTCAGTTAAGAGCGAGAAACGGGTGAGCTTCGTGAACAATGTAGCTTCGTTTGAGGTGAAAAGTGACTGCGTTTACCTGAAACGAAGTCTTGCTTGTAGGAAGACACACGCCTTGCATTTAACTCGTTTCTGAAGGGAAACACATGGCACAGTCCTCATCCATGAAACACATTCTGCTTTAGAACAAGATGCACGCTCTTGCTTTCTAGAGTCTCTAATACAGAGGGAAACATGAGTGTGCTCAGAACAAAAGAACTGTGTTTCCTACACACACGGACCATATCTAGTTCAACTCTGTTTCTGAAACTGATACAAACCACAGTTCGTCTAACATCTAATGCTTTTCAGTTAAGAGCGAGAAACGGGTGAGCTTCGTGAACAATGTAGCTTCGTTTGAGGTGAAAATTGACTGCGTTTACCTGAAACGAAATCTTGATTGTAGGAAGACACACGCCTGGCATTTAACTCCATTTCTGAAGGGAAACACACGGCACAGTTCTCATCCATGAAACACACTCTGCTTTAGAGCAAGAAGCACGCTCTTGCTTTCTAGAGTCTCTAATATAGAGGGAAACGTGAGTGTGCTCATAACAAATGAACTGTGTTTCCTACACACACGGACCATATCTAGTTCAACTCTGTTTCTGAAACTGATACAAACCACAGTTCGTCTAACATCTAATGCTTTTCAGTTAAGAGCGAGAAACGGGTGAGCTTCGTGAACAATGTAGCTTCGTTTGAGGTGAAAATTGACTGCGTTTACCTGAAACGAAGTCTTGCTTGAAGATAGACACAGAGCCTGTCATTTAACTCCGTTTCTGAAGGGAAACACACGGCGCAGTTCTCATCCATGAAACACACTCTGCTTTAGAGCAAGAAGCACTCTCTTGCTTTCTAGAATCTCTAATACAGAGGGAAACGTGAGTGTGCGCAGAAAAAAAGAACTGTGTTTCCTACACACACGGACCATATCTAGTTCAACTCTGTTTCTGAAACTGATACAAACCACAGGTCCTCTAACATCCAATGCTTTTTAGGTAAGAGCGAGAAACGTGTGAGCTTCGTGAACAATGTAGCTTCGTTTGAGCTGAAAAGTGACTGTGTTTACCTGAAATGAAGTCTTGCTTGTATGAAGACACACGCCTGGCATTTAACTCCGTTTCTGAAGGGAAACACACGGCACAGTTCTCATCCATGAAACACACTCTGCTTTAGAGCAAGAAGCACGCTCTTGCTTTCTAGAGTCTCTAATATAGAGGGAAATGTGAGTGTGCTCATAACAAATGAACTGTGTTTCCTACACACACGGACCATATCTAGTTCAACTCTGTTTCTGAAACTGATACAAACCACAGTTCGTCTAACATCTAATGCTTTTCAGTTAAGAGCGAGAAACGGGTGAGCTTCGTGAACAATGTAGCTTCGTTTGATGTGAAAATTGACTGCTTTTACCTGAAACGAAGTCTTGCTTGTAGGAAGACACACGCCTGGCATTTAACTCCGTTTCTGAAGGGAAACACACAGCACAGTCCTCATCCATGAAACACATTCTGCTTTAGAACAAGAAGCACGCTCTTGCTTTCTAGAGTCTCTAATACAGAGGGAAACGTGAGTGTGCACAGAACAAAAGAACTGTGTTTCCTACACACAGAGACCATATCTAGTTCAACTCTGTTTCTGAAACTGATACAAACCACAGGTCCTCTAACATCCAATGCTTTTCAGTTAAGAGCGAGAAACGTGTGAGCTTCGTGAACAATGTAACTTCATTTGAGCTGAAAGTGACTGCGTTTACCTGAAACGAAGTCTTTCTTGTAGGAAGACACACGCCTGGCATTTAACTCCATTTCTGAAGGGAAACACACGGCACAGTTCTCATCCATGAAACACACTCTGCTTTAGAGCAAGAAGCACTCTCTTGCTTTCTAGAGTCTCTAATACAGAGGGAAACGTGAGTGTGCTCAGAACAAAAGAACTGTGTTTCCTACACACACGGACCATATCTAGTTCAACTCTGTTTCTGAAACTGATACAAACCACAGGTCATCTAATATCCAATGCTTTTCAGGTAAGAGCGAGAAACGTGTGAGCTTCGTGAACAATGTAGCTTCGTTTGATGTGAAAAGTGACTGTGTTTACCTGAAACGAAGTCTTGCTTGTATGAAGACACACGCCTGGCATTTATCTCCGTTTCTGAAGGGAAACACACGGCACAGTTCTCATCCATGAAACACACTCTGCTTTAGAGCAAGAAGCACGCTCTTGCTTTCTAGAGTCTCTAATACAGTGGGAAACGTGAGTGTGCTCAGAACAAAAGAACTGTGTTTCCTACACACACAGACCATATCTAATACAACTCTGTTTATGAAACTGATACAAACCACAGGTCCTCTAACATCCAATGCTTTTCATTTAAGAGCGAGAAACATGTGGGCTTCGGGAACAATGTAGCTTCGTTTGATGTGAAAAGTGACTGCGTTTACCTGAAACGAAGTCTTGCTTGAAGATAGACACAGAGCCTGGCATTTAACTCCGTTTCTGAAGGGAAACACACGGCGCAGTTCTCATCCATGAAACACACTCTGCTTTAGATCAAGAAGCACTCTCTTGCTTTCTAGAATCTCTAATACAGAGGGAAACGTGAGTGTGCGCAGAAAAAAAAAAAACTGTGTTTCCTACACACACGGACCATATCTAGTTCAACTCTGTTTCTGAAACTGATACAAACCACAGGTCCTCTAACATCCAATGCTTTTTAGGTAAGAGCGAGAAACGTGTGAGCTTCGTGAACAATGTAGCTTCGTTTGAGCTGAAAAGTGACTGTGTTTACCTGAAACGAAGTCTTGCTTGTATGAAGACACACGCCTGGCATTTAACTCCGTTTCTGAAGGGAAACACACGGCACAGTTCTCATCCATGAAACACACTCTGCTTTAGAGCAAGAAGCACGCTCTTGCTTTCTAGAGTCTCTAATATAGAGGGAAATGTGAGTGTGCTCATAACAAATGAACTGTGTTTCCTACACACACGGACCATATCTAGTTCAACTCTGTTTCTGAAACTGATACAAACCACAGTTCGTCTAACATCTAATGCTTTTCAGTTAAGAGCGAGAAACGGGTGAGCTTCGTGAACAACGTAGCTTCATTTGAGGTGAAAATTGACTGCTTTTACCTGAAACGAAGTCTTGCTTGTAGGAAGACACACGCCTGGCATTTAACTCCGTTTCTGAAGGGAAACACACAGCACAGTCCTCATCCATGAAACACATTCTGCTTTAGAACAAGAAGCACGCTCTTGCTTTCTAGAGTCTCTAATACAGAGGGAAACGTGAGTGTGCTCAGAACAAAAGAACTGTGTTTCCTACACACAGAGACAATATCTAGTTCAACTCTGTTTCTGAAACTGATACAAACCACAGGTCCTCTAACATCCAATGCTTTTCAGTTAAGAGCGAGAAACGTGTGAGCTTCGTGAACAATGTAACTTCATTTGAGCTGAAAGTGACTGCGTTTACCTGAAACGAAGTCTTGCTTGTAGGAAGACACACGCCTGGCATTTAACTCCATTTCTGAAGGGAAACACACGGCACAGTTCTCATCCATGAAACACACTCTGCTTTAGAGCAAGAAGCACTCTCTTGCTTTCTAGAGTCTCTAATACAGAGGGAAACGTCAGTGTGCGCAGAACAAAAGAACTGTGTCTCCTACACACACTGACCATATCTAGTTCAACTCTGTTTCTGAAAATGATACAAACCACAGGTCGTCTAATATCCAGTGCTTTTCAGGTAAGAGCGAGAAACGTGTGAGCTTCGTGAACAATGTAGCTTCGTTTGAGCTGAAAAGTGACTGTGTTTACCTGAAACGAAGTCTTGCTTGTTTGAAGACACACGCCTGGCATTTAACTCCGTTTCTGAAGGGAAGCACACGGCACAGTTCTCATCCATGAAACACACTCTGCTTTAGAGCAAGAAGCAAGCTCTTGCTTTCTAGAGTCTCTAATACAGAGGGAAACGTGAGTGTGCTCATAACAAATGAACTGTGTTTCCTACACACACGGACCATATCTAGTTCAACTCTGTTCCTGAAACTGATACAAACCACAGTTCGTCTAACATCCAATGCTTTTCAGTTAAGAGCGAGAAACGGGTGAGCTTCGTGAACAATGTAGCTTCGTTTGAGGTGAAAAGTGACTGCGTTTACCTGAAACGAAGTCTTGCTTGTAGGAAGACACACGCCTTGCATTTAACTCGTTTCTGAAGGGAAACACATGGCACAGTCCTCATCCATGAAACACATTCTGCTTTAGAACAAGATGCACGCTCTTGCTTTCTAGAGTCTCTAATACAGAGGGAAACATGAGTGTGCTCAGAACAAAAGAACTGTGTTTCCTACACACACGGACCATATCTAGTTCAACTCTGTTTCTGAAACTGATACAAACCACAGTTCGTCTAACATCTAATGCTTTTCAGTTAAGAGCGAGAAACGGGTGAGCTTCGTGAACAATGTAGCTTCGTTTGAGGTGAAAATTGACTGCGTTTACCTGAAACGAAATCTTGATTGTAGGAAGACACACGCCTGGCATTTAACTCCATTTCTGAAGGGAAACACACGGCACAGTTCTCATCCATGAAACACACTCTGCTTTAGAGCAAGAAGCACGCTCTTGCTTTCTAGAGTCTCTAATATAGAGGGAAACGTGAGTGTGCTCATAACAAATGAACTGTGTTTCCTACACACACGGACCATATCTAGTTCAACTCTGTTTCTGAAACTGATACAAACCACAGTTCGTCTAACATCTAATGCTTTTCAGTTAAGAGCGAGAAACGGGTGAGCTTCGTGAACAATGTAGCTTCGTTTGAGCTGAAAAGTGACTGCGTTTACCTGAAAAGAAGTCTTGCTTGTAGGAAGACACACGCCTGGCATTTAACTCTATTTCTGAAGGGAAACACACGGCACAGTTCTCATCCATGAAACACACTCTCCTTTAGAGCAAGAAGCACTCTCTTGCTTTCTAGAGTCTCTAATACAGAGGGAAACGTGAGTGTGCTCAGAACAAAAGAACTGTGTCTCCTACACACACGGACCATATCTAGTTCAACTCTGTTTCTAAAAATGATACAAACCACAGGTCGTCTAATATCCAATGCTTTTCAGGTAAGAGCGAGAAATGTGTGAGCTTCGTGAACAATGTAGCTTCGTTTGAGCTGAAAAGTGACTGTGTTTACCTGAAACGAAGTCTTGCTTGTATGAAGACACACGCCTGGCATTTAACTCCGTTTCTGAAGGGAAACACACGGCACAGTTCTCATCCATGAAACACACTCTGCTTTAGAGCAAGAAGCACGCTCTTGCTTTCTAGAGTCTCTAATATAGAGGGAAATGTGAGTGTGCTCATAACAAATGAACTGTGTTTCCTACACACACGGACCATATCTAGTTCAACTCTGTTTCTGAAACTGATACAAACCACAGTTCGTCTAACATCTAATGCTTTTCAGTTAAGAGCGAGAAACGGGTGAGCTTCGTGAACAACGTAGCTTCATTTGAGGTGAAAATTGACTGCTTTTACCTGAAACGAAGTCTTGCTTGTAGGAAGACACACGCCTGGCATTTAACTCCGTTTCTGAAGGGAAACACACAGCACAGTCCTCATCCATGAAACACATTCTGCTTTAGAACAAGAAGCACGCTCTTGCTTTCTAGAGTCTCTAATACAGAGGGAAACGTGAGTGTGCTCAGAACAAAAGAACTGTGTTTCCTACACACAGAGATAATATCTAGTTCAACTCTGTTTCTGAAACTGATACAAACCACAGGTCCTCTAACATCCAATGCTTTTCAGTTAAGAGCGAGAAACGTGTGAGCTTCGTGAACAATGTAACTTCATTTGAGCTGAAAGTGACTGTGTTTACCTGAAACGAAGTCTTGCTTGTAGGAAGACACACGCCTGGCATTTAACTCCATTTCTGAAGGGAAACACACGGCACAGTTCTCATCCATGAAACACACTCTGCTTTAGAGCAAGAAGCACTCTCTTGCTTTCTAGAGTCTCTAATACAGAGGGAAACGTCAGTGTGCGCAGAACAAAAGAACTGTGTCTCCTACACACACTGACCATATCTAGTTCAACTCTGTTTCTGAAAATGATACAAACCACAGGTCGTCTAATATCCAGTGCTTTTCAGGTAAGAGCGAGAAACGTTTGAGCTTTGTGAAAAATGTAGCTTCGTTTGAGCTGAAAAGTGACTGCGTTTACCTGAAATGAAGTCTTGCTTATAGGAAGGCACACGCCTGTCATTTAACTCCGTTTTTGAAGGGAAACACACGGCACAGTTCTCATCCATGAAACACACACTGCTTTAGAGCAAGAAGCACGCTCCTGTTTTCTAGAGTCTCTAATACAGAGGGAAACGTGAGTGTGCTCAGAACAAAAGAACTGTGTTTCCTACACACATGGACCATATCTAGTTTAACTCTGTTTCTGAAACTGATACAAACCACAGGTCCTCTAATATCCAATGCTTTTCAGGTAAGAGCGAGAAACGTGTGAGCTTCGTGAACAATGTAGCTTCGTTTGAGGTGAAAAGTGACTGTGTTTACCTGAAACGAAGTCTTGCTTGTATGAAGACACACGCCTGGCATTTAACTCCGTTTCTGAAGGGAAGCACACGGCACAGTTCTCATCCATGAAACACACTCTGCTTTAGAGCAAGAAGCAAGCTCTTGCTTTCTAGAGTCTCTAATACAGAGGGAAACGTGAGTGTGCTCATAACAAATGAACTGTGTTTCCTACACACACGGACCATATCTAGTTCAACTCTGTTCCTGAAACTGATACAAACCACAGTTCGTCTAACATCCAATGCTTTTCAGTTAAGAGCGAGAAACGGGTGAGCTTCGTGAACAATGTAGCTTCGTTTGAGATGAAAAGTGACTGCGTTTACCTGAAACGAAGTCTTGCTTGTAGGAAGACACACGCCTTGCATTTAACTCGTTTCTGAAGGGAAACACATGGCACAGTCCTCATCCATGAAACACATTCTACTTTAGAACAAGATGCACGCTCTTGCTTTCTAGAGTCTCTAATACAGAGGGAAACATGAGTGTGCTCAGAACAAAAGAACTGTGTTTCCTGCACACGGACCATATCTAGTTCAACTCTGTTTCTGAAACTGATACAAACCACAGTTCGTCTAACATCTAATGCTTTTCAGTTAAGAGCGAGAAAGGGGTGAGCTTCGTGAACAATGTAGCTTCGTTTGAGGTGAAAATTGACTGCGTTTACCTGAAACGAAATCTTGATTGTAGGAAGACACACGCCTGGCATTTAACTCCATTTCTGAAGGGAAACACACGGCACAGTTCTCATCCATGAAACACACTCTGCTTTAGAGCAAGAAGCACGCTCTTGCTTTCTAGAGTCTCTAATATAGAGGGAAACGTGAGTGTGCTCATAACAAATGAACTGTGTTTCCTACACACACGGACCATATCTAGTTCAACTCTGTTTCTGAAACTGATACAAACCACAGTTCGTCTAACATCTAATGCTTTTCAGTTAAGAGCGAGAAACGGGTGAGCTTCGTGAACAATGTAGCTTCGTTTGAGCTGAAAAGTGACTGCGTTTACCTGAAAAGAAGTCTTGCTTGTAGGAAGACACACGCCTGGCATTTAACTCTATTTCTGAAGGGAAACACACGGCACAGTTCTCATCCATGAAACACACTCTCCTTTAGAGCAAGAAGCACTCTCTTGCTTTCTAGAGTCTCTAATACAGAGGGAAACGTGAGTGTGCTCAGAACAAAAGAACTGTGTCTCCTACACACACGGACCATATCTAGTTCAACTCTGTTTCTGAAAATGATACAAACCACAGGTCGTCTAATATCCAATGCTTTTCAGGTAAGAGCGAGAAATGTGTGAGCTTCGTGAACAATGTAGCTTCGTTTGAGCTGAAAAGTGACTGTGTTTACCTGAAACGAAGTCTTGCTTGTATGAAGACACATGCCTGGCATTTAACTCTGTTTCTGAAGGGAAACACACGGCACA
Organism: Onychomys leucogaster; assembly: GCA_949786385.1. Lineage (NCBI taxonomy): Eukaryota > Metazoa > Chordata > Mammalia > Rodentia > Cricetidae > Onychomys > Onychomys leucogaster. The sequence continues at coordinate 17,626 of CATKUP010000551.1, forward strand.
GTTCTCATCCATGAAACACACTCTGCTTTAGAGCAAGAAGCATGCTATTGCTTTCCAGAGTCTCTAACACAGAGGGAAACGTGAGTGTGCTCAGAACAAAAGAACTGTGTTTCCTACACACACGGACCATATCTAGTTCAACTCTGTTTCTGAAACTGATACAAACCACAGGTCATCTAATATCCAATGCTTTTCAGGTAAGAGCGAGAAACGTGTGAGCTTCGTGAACAATGTAGCTTCGTTTGATGTGAAAAGTGACTGTGTTTACCTGAAACGAAGTCTTGCTTGTATGAAGACACACGCCTGGCATTTAACTCCGTTTCTGAAGGGAAACACACGGCACAGTTCTCATCCATGAAACACACTCTGCTTTAGAGCAAGAAGCACGCTCTTGCTTTCTAGAGTCTCTAATACAGTGGGAAACGTGAGTGTGCTCAGAACAAAAGAACTGTGTTTCCTACACACACAGACCATATCTAATACAACTCTGTTTATGAAACTGATACAAACCACAGGTCCTCTAACATCCAATGCTTTTCATTTAAGAGCGAGAAACATGTGGGCTTCGGGAACAATGTAGCTTCGTTTGATGTGAAAAGTGACTGCGTTTACCTGAAACGAAGTCTTGCTTGAAGATAGACACAGAGCCTGGCATTTAACTCCGTTTCTGAAGGGAAACACACGGCGCAGTTCTCATCCATGAAACACACTCTGCTTTAGAGCAAGAAGCACTCTCTTGCTTTCTAGAATCTCTAATACAGAGGGAAACATGAGTGTGCGCAGAAAAAAAGAACTGTGTTTCCTACACACACGGACCATATCTAGTTCAACTCTGTTTCTGAAACTGATACAAACCACAGGTCCTCTAACATCCAATGCTTTTTAGGTAAGAGCGAGAAACGTGTGAGCTTCGTGAACAATGTAGCTTCGTTTGAGCTGAAGAGTGACTGTGTTTACCTGAAACGAAATCTTGCTTGTATGAAGACACACGCCTGGCATTTAACTCCGTTTCTGAAGGGAAACACACGGCACAGTTCTCATCCATGAAACACACTCTGCTTTAGAGCAAGAAGCACGCTCTTGCTTTCTAGAGTCTCTAATATAGAGGGAAACGTGAGTGTGCTCATAACAAATGAACTGTGTTTCCTACACACACGGACCATATCTAGTTCAACTCTGTTTCTGAAACTGATACAAACCACAGTTCGTCTAACATCTAATGCTTTTCAGTTAAGAGCGAGAAACGGGTGAGCTTTGTGAACAATGTAGCTTCGTTTGAGCTGAAAAGTGACTGCGTTTACCTGAAAAGAAGTCTTGCTTGTAGGAAGACACACGCCTGGCATTTAACTCTATTTCTGAAGGGAAACACACGGCACAGTTCTCATCCATGAAACACACTCTCCTTTAGAGCAAGAAGCACTCTCTTGCTCTCTAGAGTCTCTAATACAGAGGGAAACGTGAGTGTGCTCAGAACAAAAGAACTGTGTCTCCTACACACACGGACCATATCTAGTTCAACTCTGTTTCTGAAAATGATACAAACCACAGGTCGTCTAATATCCAATGCTTTTCAGGTAAGAGCGAGAAATGTGTGAGCTTCGTGAACAATGTAGCTTCGTTTGAGCTGAAAAGTGACTGTGTTTACCTGAAACGAAGTCTTGCTTGTATGAAGACACACGCCTGGCATTTAACTCCGTTTCTGAAGGGAAACACACGGCACAGTTCTCATCCATGAAACACACTCTGCTTTAGAGCAAGAAGCACGCTCTTGCTTTCTAGAGTCTCTAATATAGAGGGAAATGTGAGTGTGCTCATAACAAATGAACTGTGTTTCCTACACACACGGACCATATCTAGTTCAACTCTGTTTCTGAAACTGATACAAACCACAGTTCGTCTAACATCTAATGCTTTTCAGTTAAGAGCGAGAAACGGGTGAGCTTCGTGAACAACGTAGCTTCATTTGAGGTGAAAATTGACTGCTTTTACCTGAAACGAAGTCTTGCTTGTAGGAAGACACACGCCTGGCATTTAACTCCGTTTCTGAAGGGAAACACACAGCACAGTCCTCATCCATGAAACACATTCTGCTTTAGAACAAGAAGCACGCTCTTGCTTTCTAGAGTCTCTAATACAGAGGGAAACGTGAGTGTGCTCAGAACAAAAGAACTGTGTTTCCTACACACAGAGACAATATCTAGTTCAACTCTGTTTCTGAAACTGATACAAACCACAGGTCCTCTAACATCCAATGCTTTTCAGTTAAGAGCGAGAAACGTGTGAGCTTCGTGAACAATGTAACTGCATTTGAGCTGAAAGTGACTGCGTTTACCTGAAACGAAGTCTTGCTTGTAGGAAGACACACGCCTGGCATTTAACTCCATTTCTGAAGGGAAACACACGGCACAGTTCTCATCCATGAAACACACTCTGCTTTAGAGCAAGAAGCACTCTCTTGCTTTCTAGAGTCTCTAATACAGAGGGAAACGTCAGTGTGCGCAGAACAAAAGAACTGTGTCTCCTACACACACTGACCATATCTAGTTCAACTCTGTTTCTGAAAATGATACAAACCACAGGTCGTCTAATATCCAGTGCTTTTCAGGTAAGAGCGAGAAACGTTTGAGCTTTGTGAAAAATGTAGCTTCGTTTGAGCTGAAAAGTGACTGCGTTTACCTGAAATGAAGTCTTGCTTATAGGAAGGCACACGCCTGTCATTTAACTCCGTTTTTGAAGGGAAACACACGGCACAGTTCTCATCCATGAAACACACACTGCTTTAGAGCAAGAAGCACGCTCCTGTTTTCTAGAGTCTCTAATACAGAGGGAAACGTGAGTGTGCTCAGAACAAAAGAACTGTGTTTCCTACACACATGGACCATATCTAGTTTAACTCTGTTTCTGAAACTGATACAAACCACAGGTCCTCTAATATCCAATGCTTTTCAGGTAAGAGCGAGAAACGTGTGAGCTTCGTGAACAATGTAGCTTCGTTTGAGGTGAAAAGTGACTGTGTTTACCTGAAACGAAGTCTTGCTTGTATGAAGACACACGCCTGGCATTTAACTCCGTTTCTGAAGGGAAGCACACGGCACAGTTCTCATCCATGAAACACACTCTGCTTTAGAGCAAGAAGCAAGCTCTTGCTTTCTAGAGTCTCTAATACAGAGGGAAACGTGAGTGTGCTCATAACAAATGAACTGTGTTTCCTACACACACGGACCATATCTAGTTCAACTCTGTTCCTGAAACTGATACAAACCACAGTTCGTCTAACATCCAATGCTTTTCAGTTAAGAGCGAGAAACGGGTGAGCTTCGTGAACAATGTAGCTTCGTTTGAGGTGAAAAGTGACTGCGTTTACCTGAAACGAAGTCTTGCTTGTAGGAAGACACACGCCTTGCATTTAACTCGTTTCTGAAGTGAAACACATGGCACAGTCCTCATCCATGAAACACATTCTGCTTTAGAACAAGATGCACGCTCTTGCTTTCTAGAGTCTCTAATACAGAGGGAAACATGAGTGTGCTCAGAACAAAAGAACTGTGTTTCCTGCACACGGACCATATCTAGTTCAACTCTGTTTCTGAAACTGATACAAACCACAGTTCGTCTAACATCTAATGCTTTTCAGTTAAGAGCGAGAAACGGGTGAGCTTCGTGAACAACGTAGCTTCATTTGAGGTGAAAATTGACTGCTTTTACCTGAAACGAAGTCTTGCTTGTAGGAAGACACACGCCTGGCATTTAACTCCGTTTCTGAAGGGAAACACACAGCACAGTCCTCATCCATGAAACACATTCTGCTTTAGAACAAGAAGCACGCTCTTGCTTTCTAGAGTCTCTAATACAGAGGGAAACGTGAGTGTGCTCAGAACAAAAGAACTGTGTTTCCTACACACAGAGACAATATCTAGTTCAACTCTGTTTCTGAAACTGATACAAACCACAGGTCCTCTAACATCCAATGCTTTTCAGTTAAGAGCGAGAAACGTGTGAGCTTCGTGAACAATGTAACTTCATTTGAGCTGAAAGTGACTGCGTTTACCTGAAACGAAGTCTTGCTTGTAGGAAGACACACGCCTGGCATTTAACTCCATTTCTGAAGGGAAACACACGGCACAGTTCTCATCCATGAAACACACTCTGCTTTAGAGCAAGAAGCACTCTCTTGCTTTCTAGAGTCTCTAATACAGAGGGAAACGTCAGTGTGCGCAGAACAAAAGAACTGTGTCTCCTACACACACTGACCATATCTAGTTCAACTCTGTTTCTGAAAATGATACAAACCACAGGTCGTCTAATATCCAGTGCTTTTCAGGTAAGAGCGAGAAACGTTTGAGCTTTGTGAAAAATGTAGCTTCGTTTGAGCTGAAAAGTGACTGCGTTTACCTGAAATGAAGTCTTGCTTATAGGAAGGCACACGCCTGTCATTTAACTCCGTTTTTGAAGGGAAACACACGGCACAGTTCTCATCCATGAAACACACACTGCTTTAGAGCAAGAAGCACGCTCCTGTTTTCTAGAGTCTCTAATACAGAGGGAAACGTGAGTGTGCTCAGAACAAAAGAACTGTGTTTCCTACACACATGGACCATATCTAGTTTAACTCTGTTTCTGAAACTGATACAAACCACAGGTCCTCTAATATCCAATGCTTTTCAGGTAAGAGCGAGAAACGTGTGAGCTTCGTGAACAATGTAGCTTCGTTTGAGGTGAAAAGTGACTGTGTTTACCTGAAACGAAGTCTTGCTTGTATGAAGACACACGCCTGGCATTTAACTCCGTTTCTGAAGGGAAGCACACGGCACAGTTCTCATCCATGAAACACACTCTGCTTTAGAGCAAGAAGCAAGCTCTTGCTTTCTAGAGTCTCTAATACAGAGGGAAACGTGAGTGTGCTCATAACAAATGAACTGTGTTTCCTACACACACGGACCATATCTAGTTCAACTCTGTTCCTGAAACTGATACAAACCACAGTTCGTCTAACATCCAATGCTTTTCAGTTAAGAGCGAGAAACGGGTGAGCTTCGTGAACAATGTAGCTTCGTTTGAGGTGAAAAGTGACTGCGTTTACCTGAAACGAAGTCTTGCTTGTAGGAAGACACACGCCTTGCATTTAACTCGTTTCTGAAGGGAAACACATGGCACAGTCCTCATCCATGAAACACATTCTGCTTTAGAACAAGATGCACGCTCTTGCTTTCTAGAGTCTCTAATACAGAGGGAAACATGAGTGTGCTCAGAACAAAAGAACTGTGTTTCCTGCACACGGACCATATCTAGTTCAACTCTGTTTCTGAAACTGATACAAACCACAGTTCGTCTAACATCTAATGCTTTTCAGTTAAGAGCGAGAAACGGGTGAGCTTCGTGAACAATGTAGCTTCGTTTGAGGTGAAAATTGACTGCGTTTACCTGAAACGAAATCTTGATTGTAGGAAGACACACGCCTGGCATTTAACTCCATTTCTGAAGGGAAACACACGGCACAGTTCTCATCCATGAAACACACTCTGCTTTAGAGCAAGAAGCACGCTCTTGCTTTCTAGAGTCTCTAATATAGAGGGAAACGTGAGTGTGCTCATAACAAATGAACTGTGTTTCCTACACACACGGACCATATCTAGTTCAACTCTGTTTCTGAAACTGATACAAACCACAGTTCGTCTAACATCTAATGCTTTTCAGTTAAGAGCGAGAAACGGGTGAGCTTCGTGAACAATGTAGCTTCGTTTGAGCTGAAAAGAGACTGCGTTTACCTGAAAAGAAGTCTTGCTTGTAGGAAGACACACGCCTGGCATTTAACTCTATTTCTGAAGGGAAACACACGGCACAGTTCTCATCCATGAAACACACTCTCCTTTAGAGCAAGAAGCACTCTCTTGCTTTCTAGAGTCTCTAATACAGAGGGAAACGTGAGTGTGCTCAGAACAAAAGAACTGTGTCTCCTACACACACGGACCATATCTAGTTCAACTCTGTTTCTGAAAATGATACAAACCACAGGTCGTCTAATATCCAATGCTTTTCAGGTAAGAGCGAGAAATGTGTGAGCTTCGTGAACAATGTAGCTTCGTTTGAGCTGAAAAGTGACTGTGTTTACCTGAAACGAAGTCTTGCTTGTATGAAGACACATGCCTGGCATTTAACTCTGTTTCTGAAGGGAAACACACGGCACAGTTCTCATCCATGAAACACACTCTGCTTTAGAGCAAGAAGCATGCTATTGCTTTCCAGAGTCTCTAATACAGAGGGAAACGTGAGTGTGCTCAGAACAAAAGAACTGTGTTTCCTACACACACGGACCATATCTAGTTCAACTCTGTTTCTGAAACTGATACAAACCACAGGTCATCTAATATCCAATGCTTTTCAGGTAAGAGCGAGAAACGTGTGAGCTTCGTGAACAATGTAGCTTCGTTTGATGTGAAAAGTGACTGTGTTTACCTGAAACGAAGTCTTGCTTGTATGAAGACACACGCCTGGCATTTAACTCCGTTTCTGAAGGGAAACACACGGCACAGTTCTCATCCATGAAACACACTCTGCTTTAGAGCAAGAAGCACGCTCTTGCTTTCTAGAGTCTCTAATACAGTGGGAAACGTGAGTGTGCTCAGAACAAAAGAACTGTGTTTCCTACACACACAGACCATATCTAATACAACTCTGTTTATGAAACTGATACAAACCACAGGTCCTCTAACATCCAATGCTTTTCATTTAAGAGCGAGAAACATGTGGGCTTCGGGAACAATGTAGCTTCGTTTGATGTGAAAAGTGACTGCGTTTACCTGAAACGAAGTCTTGCTTGAAGATAGACACAGAGCCTGGCATTTAACTCCGTTTCTGAAGGGAAACACACGGCGCAGTTCTCATCCATGAAACACACTCTGCTTTAGAGCAAGAAGCACTCTCTTGCTTTCTAGAATCTCTAATACAGAGGGAAACATGAGTGTGCGCAGAAAAAAAGAACTGTGTTTCCTACACACACGGACCATATCTAGTTCAACTCTGTTTCTGAAACTGATACAAACCACAGGTCCTCTAACATCCAATGCTTTTTAGGTAAGAGCGAGAAACGTGTGAGCTTCGTGAACAATGTAGCTTCGTTTGAGCTGAAGAGTGACTGTGTTTACCTGAAACGAAGTCTTGCTTGTATGAAGACACACGCCTGGCATTTAACTCCGTTTCTGAAGGGAAACACACGGCACAGTTCTCATCCATGAAACACACTCTGCTTTAGAGCAAGAAGCACGCTCTTGCTTTCTAGAGTCTCTAATATAGAGGGAAATGTGTGTGTGCTCATAACAAATGAACTGTGTTTCCTACACACACGGACCATATCTAGTTCAACTCTGTTTCTGAAACTGATACAAACCACAGTTCGTCTAACATCTAATGCTTTTCAGTTAAGAGCGAGAAACGGGTGAGCTTCGTGAACAATGTAGCTTCGTTTGAGGTGAAAATTGACTGCTATTACCTGACACGAAGTCTTGCTTGTAGGAAGACACACGCCTGGCATTTAACTCCGTTTCTGAAGGGAAACACACAGCACAGTGCTCATCCATGAAACACATTCTGCTTTAGAACAAGAAGCACGCTCTTGCTTTCTAGAGTCTCTAATACAGAGGGAAACGTGAGTGTGCACAGAACAAAAGAACTGTGTTTCCTACACACAGAGACCATATCTAATTCAACTCTGTTTCTGAAACTGATACAAACCACAGGTCCTCTAACATCCAATGCTTTTCAGTTAAGAGCGAGAAACGTGTGAGCTTCGTGAACAATGTTACTTCATTTGAGCTGAAAGTGACTGCGTTTACCTGAAACGAAGTCTTTCTTGTAGGAAGACACACGCCTGGCATTTAACTCCATTTCTGAAGGGAAACACACGGCACAGTTCTCATCCATGAAACACACTCTGCTTTAGAGCAAGAAGCACTCTCTTGCTTTCTAGAGTCTCTAATACAGAGGGAAACGTGAGTGTGCTCAGAACAAAAGAACTGTGTTTCCTACACACACGGACCATATCTAGTTCAACTCTGTTTCTGAAACTGATACAAACCACAGGTCATCTAATATCCAATGCTTTTCAGGTAAGAGCGAGAAACGTGTGAGCTTCGTGAACAATGTAGCTTCGTTTGATGTGAAAAGTGACTGTGTTTACCTGAAACGAAGTCTTGCTTGTATGAAGACACACGCCTGGCATTTAACTCCGTTTCTGAAGGGAAACACACGGCACAGTTCTCATCCATGAAACACACTCTGCTTTAGAGCAAGAAGCACGCTCTTGCTTTCTAGAGTCTCTAATACAGTGGGAAACGTGAGTGTGCTCAGAACAAAAGAACTGTGTTTCCTACACACACAGACCATATCTAATACAACTCTGTTTATGAAACTGATACAAACCACAGGTCCTCTAACATCCAATGCTTTTCATTTAAGAGCGAGAAACATGTGGGCTTCGGGAACAATGTAGCTTCGTTTGATGTGAAAAGTGACTGCGTTTACCTGAAACGAAGTCTTGCTTGAAGATAGACACAGAGCCTGGCATTTAACTCCGTTTCTGAAGGGAAACACACGGCGCAGTTCTCATCCATGAAACACACTCTGCTTTAGATCAAGAAGCACTCTCTTGCTTTCTAGAATCTCTAATACAGAGGGAAACGTGAGTGTGCGCAGAAAAAAAAAACTGTGTTTCCTACACACTCGGACCATATCTAGTTCAACTCTGATTCTGAAACTGATACAAACCACAGGTCCTCTAACATCCAATGCTTTTTAGGTAAGAGCGAGAAACGTGTGAGCTTCGTGAACAATGTAGCTTCGTTTGAGCTGAAAAGTGACTGTGTTTACCTGAAACGAAGTCTTGCTTGTATGAAGACACACGCCTGGCATTTAACTCCGTTTCTGAAGGGAAACACACGGCACAGTTCTCATCCATGAAACACACTCTGCTTTAGAGCAAGAAGCACGCTCTTGCTTTCTAGAGTCTCTAATATAGAGGGAAATGTGAGTGTGCTCATAACAAAAGAACTGTGTTTCCTACACACACGGACCATATCTAGTTCAACTCTGTTTCTGAAACTGATACAAACTACAGGTCCTCTAACATCCAATGCTTTTCAGTTAAGAGCGAGAAACGTGTGAGCTTCGTGAACAATGTAACTTCATTTGAGCTGAAAGTGACTGCGTTTACCTGAAACGAAGTCTTGCTTGTAGGAAGACACACGCCTGGCATTTAACTCCATTTCTGAAGGGAAACACACGGCACAGTTCTCATCCATGAAACACACTCTGCTTTAGAGCAAGAAGCACTCTCTTGCTTTCTAGAGTCTCTAATACAGAGGGAAACGTCAGTGTGCGCAGAACAAAAGAACTGTGTCTCCTACACACACTGACCATATCTAGTTCAACTCTGTTTCTGAAAATGATACAAACCACAGGTCGTCTAATATCCAGTGCTTTTCAGGTAAGAGCGAGAAACGTTTGAGCTTTGTGAAAAATGTAGCTTCGTTTGAGCTGAAAAGTGACTGCGTTTACCTGAAATGAAGTCTTGCTTATAGGAAGGCACACGCCTGTCATTTAACTCCGTTTTTGAAGGGAAACACACGTCACAGTTCTCATCCATGAAACACACACTGCTTTAGAGCAAGAAGCACGCTCTTGCTTTCTAGAGTCTCTAATACAGAGGGAAACGTGAGTGTGCTCAGAACAAAAGAACTGTGTTTCCTACACACATGGACCATATCTAGTTTAACTCTGTTTCTGAAACTGATACAAACCACAGGTCCTCTAATATCCAATGCTTTTCAGGTAAGAGCGAGAAACGTGTGAGCTTCGTGAACAATGTAGCTTCGTTTGAGGTGAAAAGTGACTGTGTTTACCTGAAACGAAGTCTTGCTTGTATGAAGACACACGCCTGGCATTTAACTCCGTTTCTGAAGGGGAGCACACGGCACAGTTCTCATCCATGAAACACACTCTGCTTTAGAGCAAGAAGCAAGCTCTTGCTTTCTAGAGTCTCTAATACAGAGGGAAACGTGAGTGTGCTCATAACAAATGAACTGTGTTTCCTACACACACGGACCATATCTAGTTCAACTCTGTTCCTGAAACTGATACAAACCACAGTTCGTCTAACATCCAATGCTTTTCAGTTAAGAGCGAGAAACGGGTGAGCTTCGTGAACAATGTAGCTTCGTTTGAGGTGAAAAGTGACTGCGTTTACCTGAAACGAAGTCTTGCTTGTAGGAAGACACACGCCTGGCATTTAACTCGTTTCTGAAGGGAAACACATGGCACAGTCCTCATCCATGAAACACATTCTGCTTTAGAACAAGATGCACGCTCTTGCTTTCTAGAGTCTCTAATACAGAGGGAAACATGAGTGTGCTCAGAACAAAAGAACTGTGTTTCCTACACACATGGACCATATCTAGTTCAACTCTGTTTCTGAAACTGATACAAACCACAGTTCGTCTAACATCTAATGCTTTTCAGTTAAGAGCGAGAAACGGGTGAGCTTCGTGAACAATGTAGCTTCGTTTGAGGTGAAAATTGACTGCGTTTACCTGAAACGAAATCTTGCTTGTAGGAAGACACACGCCTGGCATTTAACTCCATTTCTGAAGGGAAACACACGGCACAGTTCTCATCTATGAAACACACTCTGCTTTAGAGCAAGAAGCCCTCTCTTGCTTTCTAGAGTCTCTAATACAGAGGGAAACGTGAGTGTGCTCAGAACAAAAGAACTGTGTCTCCTACACACACGGACCATATCTAGTTCAACTCTGTTTCTGAAAATGATACAAACCACAGATCGTCTAATATCCAATGCTTTTCAGGTAAGAGCGAGAAACGTGTGAGCTTCTTGAACAATGTTGCTTCGTTTGAGCTGAAAAGTGACTGTGTTTACCTGAAACGAAGTCTTGCTTGTATGAAGACACACGCCTGGCATTTAACTCTGTTTCTGAAGGGAAACACACGGCACAGTTCTCATCCATGAAACACACTCTGCTTTAGAGCAAGAAGCATGCTCTTGCTTTCCAGAGTCTCTAATACAGAGGGAAACGTGAGTGTGCCCATAACAAATGAACTGTATTTCCTACACACACGGACCATATCTAGTTCAACTCTGTTTCTGAAACTGATACAAACCACAGGTCGTCTAACATCCAATGCTTTTCAGTTAAGAGCGAGAAACGGGTGAGCTTCGTGAACAAGGTAACTTCGTTTGAGGTGAAAAGTGACTACGTTTACCTGAAACGAAGTCTTGCTTGTAGGAAGACACACGCCTGGCATTTAACTCCGTTTCTGAAGGGAAACACATGGCACAGTCCTCATCCATGAAACACATTCTGCTTTAGAACAAGAAGCACGCTCTGCCTTTCTAGAGTCTCTAATACAGAGGGAAACGTGAGTGTGCTCAGAACAAAAGAACTGTGTTTCCTACACACAGAGACCATATCTAGTTCAACTCTGTTTCTGAAACTGATACAAACCACAGGTCCTCTAACATCCAATGCTTTTCAGGTAAGAGCGAAAAACGTGTGAGCATCGTGAACAATGTAGCTTCGTTTGAGCTGAAAAGTGACTGTGTTTACCTGAAACGAAGTCTTGCTTGTATGAAGACACACGCCTGGCATTTAACTCCGTTTCTGAAGGGAAACACACGGCACAGTTCTCATCCATGAAACACACTCTGCTTTAGAGCAAGAAGCACGCTCTTGCTTTCTAGAGTCTGTAATATAGAGGGAAACGTGAGTGTGCTCATAACAAATGAACTGTGTTTCCTACACACACGGACCATATCTAGTTCAACTCTGTTTCTGAAACTGATACAAACCACAGTTCGTCTAACATCTAATGCTTTTCAGTTAAGAGCGAGAAACGGGTGAGTTTCGTGAACAATGTAGCTTCGTTTGAGCTGAAAAGTGACTGCGTTTACCTGAAAAGAAGTCTTGCTTGTAGGAAGACACACGCCTGGCATTTAACTCTATTTCTGAAGGGAAACACACGGCACAGTTCTCATCCATGAAACACACTCTCCTTTAGAGCAAGAAGCACTCTCTTGCTTTCTAGAGTCTCTAATACAGAGGGAAACGTGAGTGTGCTCAGAACAAAAGAACTCTGTCTCCTACACACACGGACCATATCTAGTTCAACTCTGTTTCTGAAAATGATACAAACCACAGGTCGTCTAATATCCAATGCTTTTCAGGTAAGAGCGAGAAATGTGTGAGCTTCGTGAACAATGTAGCTTCGTTTGAGCTGAAAAGTGACTGTGTTTACCTGAAACGAAGTCTTGCTTGTATGAAGACACATGCCTGGCATTTAACTCTGTTTCTGAAGGGAAACACACGGCACAGTTCTCATCCATGAAACTCACTCTGCTTTAGAGCAAGAAGCATGCTCTTGCTTTCCAGAGTCTCTAATACAGAGGGAAACGTGAGTGTGCTCAGAACAAAAGAACTGTGTTTCCTACACACACGGACCATATCTAGTTCAACTCTGTTTCTGAAACTGATACAAACCACAGGTCATCTAATATCCAATGCTTTTCAGGTAAGAGCGAGAAACGTGTGAGCTTCGTGAACAATGTAGCTTCGTTTGATGTGAAAAGTGACTGTGTTTAACTGAAACGAAGTCTTGCTTGTATGAAGACACACGCCTGGCATTTAACTCCGTTTCTGAAGGGAAACACACGGCACAGTTCTCATCCATGAAACACACTCTGCTTTAGAGCAAGAAGCACGCTCTTGCTTTCTAGAGTCTCTAATACAGTGGGAAACGTGAGTGTGCTCAGAACAAAAGAACTGTGTTTCCTACACACACAGACCATATCTAATACAACTCTGTTTATGAAACTGATTCAAACCACAGGTCCTCTAACATCCAATGCTTTTCATTTAAGAGCGAGAAACATGTGGGCTTCGGGAACAATGTAGCTTCGTTTGATGTGAAAAGTGACTGCGTTTACCTGAAACGAAGTCTTGCTTGAAGATAGACACAGAGCCTGGCATTTAACTCCGTTTCTGAAGGGAAACACACGGCACAGTTCTCATCCATGAAACACACTCTGCTTTAGAGCAAGAAGCACTCTCTTGCTTTCTAGAATCTCTAATACAGAGGGAAACATGAGTGTGCGCAGAAAAAAAGAACTGTGTTTCCTACACACACGGACCATATCTAGTTCAACTCTGTTTCTGAAACTGATACAAACCACAGGTCCTCTAACATCCAATGCTTTTTAGGTAAGAGCGAGAAACGTGTGAGCTTCGTGAACAATGTAGCTTCGTTTGAGCTGAAGAGTGACTGTGTTTACCTGAAACGAAGTCTTGCTTGTATGAAGACACACGCCTGGCATTTAACTCCGTTTCTGAAGGGAAACACACGGCACAGTTCTCATCCATGAAACACACTCTGCTTTAGAGCAAGAAGCACGCTCTTGCTTTCTAGAGTCTCTAATATAGAGGGAAATGTGTGTGTGCTCATAACAAATGAACTGTGTTTCCTACACACACGGACCATATCTAGTTCAACTCTGTTTCTGAAACTGATACAAACCACAGTTCGTCTAACATCTAATGCTTTTCAGTTAAGAGCGAGAAACGGGTGAGCTTCGTGAACAATGTAGCTTCGTTTGAGGTGAAAATTGACTGCTTTTACCTGAAACGAAGTCTTGCTTGTAGGAAGACACACGCCTGGCATTTAACTCCGTTTCTGAAGGGAAACACACAGCACAGTGCTCATCCATGAAACACATTCTGCTTTAGAACAAGAAGCACGCTCTTGCTTTCTAGAGTCTCTAATACAGAGGGAAACGTGAGTGTGCACAGAACAAAAGAACTGTGTTTCCTACACACAGAGACCATATCTAATTCAACTCTGTTTCTGAAACTGATACAAACCACAGGTCCTCTAACATCCAATGCTTTTCAGTTAAGAGCGAGAAACGTGTGAGCTTCGTGAACAATGTTACTTCATTTGAGCTGAAAGTGACTGCGTTTACCTGAAACGAAGTCTTTCTTGTAGGAAGACACACGCCTGGCATTTAACTCCATTTCTGAAGGGAAACACACGGCACAGTTCTCATCCATGAAACACACTCTGCTTTAGAGCAAGAAGCACTCTCTTGCTTTCTAGAGTCTCTAATACAGAGGGAAACGTGAGTGTGCTCAGAACAAAAGAACTGTGTTTCCTACACACACGGACCATATCTAGTTCAACTCTGTTTCTGAAACTGATACAAACCACAGGTCATCTAATATCCAATGCTTTTCAGGTAAGAGCGAGAAACGTGTGAGCTTCGTGAACAATGTAGCTTCGTTTGATGTGAAAAGTGACTGTGTTTACCTGAAACGAAGTCTTGATTGTATGAAGACACACGCCTGGCATTTAACTCCGTTTCTGAAGGGAAACACACGGCACAGTTCTCATCCATGAAACACACTCTGCTTTAGAGCAAGAAGCACGCTCTTGCTTTCTAGAGTCTCTAATACAGTGGGAAACGTGAGTGTGCTCAGAACAAAAGAACTGTGTTTCCTACACACACAGACCATATCTAATACAACTCTGTTTATGAAACTGATACAAACCACAGGTCCTCTAACATCCAATGCTTTTCATTTAAGAGCAAGAAACATGTGGGCTTCGGGAACAATGTAGCTTCGTTTGATGTGAAAAGTGACTGCGTTTACCTGAAACGAAGTCTTGCTTGAAGATAGACACAGAGCCTGGCATTTAACTCCGTTTCTGAAGGGAAACACACGGCGCAGTTCTCATCCATGAAACACACTCTGCTTTAGATCAAGAAGCACTCTCTTGCTTTCTAGAATCTCTAATACAGAGGGAAACGTGAGTGTGCGCAGAAAAAAAAAACTGTGTTTCCTACACACTCGGACCATATCTAGTTCAACTCTGATTCTGAAACTGATACAAACCACAGGTCCTCTAACATCCAATGCTTTTTAGGTAAGAGCGAGAAACGTGTGAGCTTCGTGAACAATGTAGCTTCGTTTGAGCTGAAAAGTGACTGTGTTTACCTGAAACGAAGTCTTGCTTGTATGAAGACACACGCCTGGCATTTAACTCCGTTTCTGAAGGGAAACACACGGCACAGTTCTCATCCATGAAACACACTCTGCTTTAGAGCAAGAAGCACGCTCTTGCTTTCTAGAGTCTCTAATATAGAGGGAAATGTGAGTGTGCTCATAACAAAAGAACTGTGTTTCCTACACACACGGACCATATCTAGTTCAACTCTGTTTCTGAAACTGATACAAACTACAGGTCCTCTAACATCCAATGCTTTTCAGTTAAGAGCGAGAAACGTGTGAGCTTCGTGGACAATGTAACTTCATTTGAGCTGAAAGTGACTGCGTTTACCTGAAACGAAGTCTTGCTTGTAGGAAGACACACGCCTGGCATTTAACTCCATTTCTGAAGGGAAACACACGGCACAGTTCTCATCCATGAAACACACTCTGCTTTAGAGCAAGAAGCACTCTCTTGCTTTCTAGAGTCTCTAATACAGAGGGAAACTTCAGTGTGCGCAGAACAAAAGAACTGTGTCTCCTACACACACTGACCATATCTAGTTCAACTCTGTTTCTGAAAATGATACAAACCACAGGTCGTCTAATATCCAGTGCTTTTCAGGTAAGAGCGAGAAACGTTTGAGCTTTGTGAAAAATGTAGCTTCGTTTGAGCTGAAAAGTGACTGCGTTTACCTGAAATGAAGTCTTGCTTATAGGAAGGCACACGCCTGTCATTTAACTCCGTTTTTGAAGGGAAACACACGTCACAGTTCTCATCCATGAAACACACACTGCTTTAGAGCAAGAAGCACGCTCTTGCTTTCTAGAGTCTCTAATACAGAGGGAAACGTGAGTGTGCTCAGAACAAAAGAACTGTGTTTCCTACACACATGGACCATATCTAGTTTAACTCTGTTTCTGAAACTGATACAAACCACAGGTCCTCTAATATCCAATGCTTTTCAGGTAAGAGCGAGAAACGTGTGAGCTTCGTGAACAATGTAGCTTCGTTTGAGGTGAAAAGTGACTGTGTTTACCTGAAACGAAGTCTTGCTTGTATGAAGACACACGCCTGGCATTTAACTCCGTTTCTGAAGGGGAGCACACGGCACAGTTCTCATCCATGAAACACACTCTGCTTTAGAGCAAGAAGCAATCTCTTGCTTTCTAGAGTCTCTAATACAGAGGGAAACGTGAGTGTGCTCATAACAAATGAACTGTGTTTCCTACACACACGGACCATATCTAGTTCAACTCTGTTCCTGAAACTGATACAAACCACAGTTCGTCTAACATCCAATGCTTTTCAGTTAAGAGCGAGAAACGGGTGAGCTTCGTGAACAATGTAGCTTCGTTTGAGGTGAAAAGTGACTGCGTTTACCTGAAACGAAGTCTTGCTTGTAGGAAGACACACGCCTGGCATTTAACTCGTTTCTGAAGGGAAACACATGGCACAGTCCTCATCCATGAAACACATTCTGCTTTAGAACAAGATGCACGCTCTTGCTTTCTAGAGTCTCTAATACAGAGGGAAACATGAGTGTGCTCAGAACAAAAGAACTGTGTTTCCTACACACATGGACCATATCTAGTTCAACTCTGTTTCTGAAACTGATACAAACCACAGTTCGTCTAACATCTAATGCTTTTCAGTTAAGAGCGAGAAACGGGTGAGCTTCGTGAACAATGTAGCTTCGTTTGAGGTGAAAATTGACTGCGTTTACCTGAAACGAAATCTTGCTTGTAGGAAGACACACGCCTGGCATTTAACTCCATTTCTGAAGGGAAACACACGGCACAGTTCTCATCTATGAAACACACTCTGCTTTAGAGCAAGAAGCCCTCTCTTGCTTTCTAGAGTCTCTAATACAGAGGGAAACGTGAGTGTGCTCAGAACAAAAGAACTGTGTCTCCTACACACACGGACCATATCTAGTTCAACTCTGTTTCTGAAAATGATACAAACCACAGATCGTCTAATATCCAATGCTTTTCAGGTAAGAGCGAGAAACGTGTGAGCTTCTTGAACAATGTTGCTTCGTTTGAGCTGAAAAGTGACTGTGTTTACCTGAAACGAAGTCTTGCTTGTATGAAGACACACGCCTGGCATTTAACTCTGTTTCTGAAGGGAAACACACGGCACAGTTCTCATCCATGAAACACACTCTGCTTTAGAGCAAGAAGCATGCTCTTGCTTTCCAGAGTCTCTAATACAGAGGGAAACGTGAGTGTGCCCATAACAAATGAACTGTATTTCCTACACACACGGACCATATCTAGTTCAACTCTGTTTCTGAAACTGATACAAACCACAGGTCGTCTAACATCCAATGCTTTTCAGTTAAGAGCGAGAAACGGGTGAGCTTCGTGAACAATGTAGCTTCGTTTGAGGTGAAAAGTGACTGCGTTTACCTGAAACGAAGTCTTGCTTGTAGGAAGACACACGCCTGGCATTTAACTCGTTTCTGAAGGGAAACACATGGCACAGTCCTCATCCATGAAACACATTCTGCTTTAGAACAAGATGCACGCTCTTGCTTTCTAGAGTCTCTAATACAGAGGGAAACATGAGTGTGCTCAGAACAAAAGAACTGTGTTTCCTACACACACGGACCATATCTAGTTCAACTCTGTTTCTGAAACTGATACAAACCACAGTTCGTCTAACATCTAATGCTTTTCAGTTAAGAGCGAGAAACGGGTGAGCTTCGTGAACAATGTAACTTCATTTAAGCTGAAAGAGACTGTGTTTACCTGAAACGAAGTCTTGCTTGTAGGAAGACACATGCCTGGCATTTAACTCCATTTCTGAAGGGAAACACACGGCACAGTTCTCATCCATGAAACACACTCTGCTTTAGAGCAAAAAGCACTCTCTTGCTTTCTAGAGTCTCTAATACAGAGGGAAACGTGAGTGTGCTCAGAACAAAAGAACTGTGTTTCCTACACACACGGACCATATCTAGTTTAACTCTGTTTCTGAAACTGATACAAACCACAGGTCGTCTAATATCCAGTGCTTTTCAGGTAAGAGCGAGAAATGTGTGAGCTTCGTGAACAATGTAGCTTCGTTTGAGCCAAAAAGTGACTGTGTTTACCTGAAACGAAGTCTTGCTTGTATGAAGACACACGCCTGGCATTTAACTCCGTTTCTGAAGGGAAACACACGGCACAGTTCTCATCCATGAAACACACTCTGCTTTAGAGCAAGAAGCACGCTCTTGCTTTCTACAGTCTCTAATACAGAGGGAAACGTGAGTGTGCTCATAACAAATGAACTGTGTTTCCTACACACACGGACCATATCTAGTTCAACTCTGTTCCTGAAACTGATACAAACCACAGTTCATCTAACATCCAATGCTTTTCAGTTAAGAGCGAGAAACGGGTGAGCTTCGTGAACAATGTAGCTTCGTTTGAGGTGAAAAGTGACTGCGTTTACCTGAAACGAAATCTTGCTTGTAGGAAGACACACGCCTGGCATTTAACTCCGTTTCTGAAGGGAAACACATGGCACAGTCCTCCTCCATGAAACACATTCTGCTTTAGAACAAGATGCACGCTCTTGCTTTCTAGAGTCTCTAATACAGAGGGAAACGTGAGTGTGCTCAGAACAAAAGAACTGTGTTTCCTACACACAGAGACCATATCTAGTTCAACTCTGTTTCTGAAACTGATACAAACCACAGGTCCTCTAACAACCAATGCTTTTCAGTTAAGAGCGAGAAATGTGTGAGCTTCGTGAACAATATAACTTCATTTGAGCTGAAAGTGACTGTGTTTACCTGAAAAGAAGTCTTGCTTTTAGGAAGACACACGCCTGGCATTTAACTCCGTTTCTGAAGGGAAACACACGGCACAGTTCTCATCCATGAAACACACTCTGCTTTAGAGCAAGAAGCACGCTCTTGCTTTCTACAGTCTCTAATACAGAGGGAAACGTGAGTGTGCTCATAACAAATGAACTGTGTTTCCTACACACACGGACCATATCTAGTTCAACTCTGTTCCTGAAACTGATACAAACCACAGTTCATCTAACATCCAATGCTTTTCAGTTAAGAGCGAGAAACGGGTGAGCTTCGTGAACAATGTAGCTTCGTTTGAGGTGAAAAGTGACTGCGTTTACCTGAAACGAAATCTTGCTTGTAGGAAGACACACGCCTGGCATTTAACTCCGTTTCTGAAGGGAAACACATGGCACAGTCCTCCTCCATGAAACACATTCTGCTTTAGAACAAGATGCACGCTCTTGCTTTCTAGAGTCTCTAATACAGAGGGAAACGTGAGTGTGCTCAGAACAAAAGAACTGTGTTTCCTACACACAGAGACCATATCTAGTTCAACTCTGTTTCTGAAACTGATACAAACCACAGGTCCTCTAACAACCAATGCTTTTCAGTTAAGAGCGAGAAATGTGTGAGCTTCGTGAACAATATAACTTCATTTGAGCTGAAAGTGACTGTGTTTACCTGAAAAGAAGTCTTGCTTTTAGGAAGACACACGCCTGGCATTTAACTCCGTTTCTGAAGGGAAACACACGGAACAGTTCTCATCCATGAAACACACTCTGCTTTAGAGCAAGAAGCACTCTCTTGCTTTCTCGAGTCTCTAATACAGAGGGAAACGTGAGTGTGCTCAGAACAAATGAACTGTGTTTCCTACACACACGGACCATATCTAGTTCAACTCTGTTTCTGAAACTGATACAAACCACAGGTCCTCTAACATCCAATGCTTTTCAGTTAAGAGCGAGAAACGTGTGAGCTTCGTGAACAATGTAACTTCATTTGAGCTGAAAGTGACTGCGTTTACCTGAAACGAAGTCTTGCTTGTAGGAAGACACAAGCCTGGCATTTAACTCCATTTCTGAAGGGAAGCACACGGCACAGTTCTCATCCATGAAACACACACTGCTTCAGAGCAAGAAGCACGCTCTTGTTTCTAGAATCTCTAATACAGAGGGAAACGTGAGTGTGCTCAGAACAAAAGAACTGTGTTTCCTACACACACAGAGCATATCTAATTCAACTCTGTTTCTGAAACTGATACAAACCACAGGTCCTCTAAAGTCCAATGTTTTTCAGGTAAGAGCGAGAAACGTGTGAGCTTCGTGAACAATGTAGCTTCGTTTGAGCTGAAAAGTGACTGTGTTTACCTGAAACGAAGTCTTGCTTGTAGGAAGACACACTTCTGGCATTAACTCCGTTTCTGAATGGAAACACACGGCACAGTTCTCATCCATGAAACACGTTCTGCTTTAGAGCAAGAAGCACGCTCTTGCTTTCTAGAGTCTCTAATAGAGAGGGAAACGTGAGTGTGCTCAGAACAAAAGAACTGTGTTTCCTACACACACGGACCATATCTAGTTCAACTCTGTTTCTGAAACTGATACAAACCACAGGTCCTCTAACATCCAATTCTTTTCAGTTAAGAGCGAGAAACGTGTGGGCTTCGTGAACAATGTAGCTTCATTTGAGGTGAAAAGTGACTGTGTTTACCTAAACGAAGTCTTGCTTGAAGAAAGACACAGAGCCTGGCATTTAACTCCGTTTCTGAAGGGAAACACACGCACAGTTCTCATCCATGAAACACACTCTGCTTTAGAGCAAGAAGCATGCACTTGCTTTCTAGGGTCTCTAATACAGAGGGAAACGTGAGTGTGCTCAGAACAAAGGAACTGTGTTTCCTACACACACGGACCATATCTAGTTCAACTCTGTTTCTGAAACTGATACAAACCACAGGTCGTCTAACATCCAATGCTTTTCAGTTAAGAGGGAGAAACGTGTGAGCTTCGTGAACAATGTAACTTCATTTGAGCTGAAAGTGACTGCGTTTAACTTAAATGAAGTCTTGCTTGTAGGAAGACACACACATGGCATTTAACTCCGTTTCTGAAGGGAAACACACGGCAGAGTTCTCATCCATAAAACACACTCTGCTTTAGAGCAAGAAGCATGCTTTTCTTTCTAGAGTCTCTAATACAGAGGGAAACGTGAGTGTGCTCATAACAAATGAACTGTGTTTCCTACACACACGGACCATATCTAGTTCAACTCTGTTCCTGAAACTGATACAAACCACAGTTCATCTAACATCCAATGCTTTTCAGTTAAGAGCGAGAAACGGGTGAGCTTCGTGAACAATGTAGCTTCGTTTGAGGTGAAAAGTGACTGCGTTTACCTGAAACGAAATCTTGCTTGTAGGAAGACACACGCCTGGCATTTAACTCCGTTTCTGAAGGGAAACACATGGCACAGTCCTCCTCCATGAAACACATTCTGCTTTAGAACAAGATGCACGCTCTTGCTTTCTAGAGTCTCTAATACAGAGGGAAACGTGAGTGTGCTCAGAACAAAAGAACTGTGTTTCCTACACACAGAGACCATATCTAGTTCAACTCTGTTTCTGAAACTGATACAAACCACAGGTCCTCTAACAACCAATGCTTTTCAGTTAAGAGCGAGAAATGTGTGAGCTTCGTGAACAATATAACTTCATTTGAGCTGAAAGTGACTGTGTTTACCTGAAAAGAAGTCTTGCTTTTAGGAAGACACACGCCTGGCATTTAACTCCGTTTCTGAAGGGAAACACACGGAACAGTTCTCATCCATGAAACACACTCTGCTTTAGAGCAAGAAGCACTCTCTTGCTTTCTCGAATCTCTAATACAGAGGGAAACGTGAGTGTGCTCAGAACAAATGAACTGTGTTTCCTACACACACGGACCATATCTAGTTCAACTCTGTTTCTGAAACTGATACAAACCACAGGTCCTCTAACATCCAATGCTTTTCAGTTAAGAGCGAGAAACGTGTGAGCTTCGTGAACAATGTAACTTCATTTGAGCTGAAAGTGACTGCGTTTACCTGAAACGAAGTCTTGCTTGTAGGAAGACACAAGCCTGGCATTTAACTCCATTTCTGAAGGGAAGCACACGGCACAGTTCTCATCCATGAAACACACACTGCTTCAGAGCAAGAAGCACGCTCTTGTTTCTAGAATCTCTAATACAGAGGGAAACGTGAGTGTGCTCAGAACAAAAGAACTGTGTTTCCTACACACACAGAGCATATCTAATTCAACTCTGTTTCTGAAACTGATACAAACCACAGGTCCTCTAAAGTCCAATGTTTTTCAGGTAAGAGCGAGAAACGTGTGAGCTTCGTGAACAATGTAGCTTCGTTTGAGCTGAAAAGTGACTGTGTTTACCTGAAACGAAGTCTTGCTTGTAGGAAGACACACTTCTGGCATTAACTCCGTTTCTGAATGGAAACACACGGCACAGTTCTCATCCATGAAACACGTTCTGCTTTAGAGCAAGAAGCACGCTCTTGCTTTCTAGAGTCTCTAATAGAGAGGGAAACGTGAGTGTGCTCAGAACAAAAGAACTGTGTTTCCTACACACACGGACCATATCTAGTTCAACTCTGTTTCTGAAACTGATACAAACCACAGGTCCTCTAACATCCAATTCTTTTCAGTTAAGAGCGAGAAACGTGTGGGCTTCGTGAACAATGTAGCTTCATTTGAGGTGAAAAGTGACTGTGTTTACCTAAACGAAGTCTTGCTTGAAGAAAGACACAGAGCCTGGCATTTAACTCCGTTTCTGAAGGGAAACACACGCACAGTTCTCATCCATGAAACACACTCTGCTTTAGAGCAAGAAGCATGCACTTGCTTTCTAGGGTCTCTAATACAGAGGGAAACGTGAGTGTGCTCAGAACAAAGGAACTGTGTTTCCTACACACACGGACCATATCTAGTTCAACTCTGTTTCTGAAACTGATACAAACCACAGGTCGTCTAACATCCAATGCTTTTCAGTTAAGAGGGAGAAACGTGTGAGCTTCGTGAACAATGTAACTTCATTTGAACTGAAAGTGACTGCGTTTAACTTAAATGAAGTCTTGCTTGTAGGAAGACACACACATGGCATTTAACTCCGTTTCTGAAGGGAAACACACGGCAGAGTTCTCATCCATAAAACACACTCTGCTTTAGAGCAAGAAGCATGCTTTTCTTTCTAGAGTCTCTAATACAGAGGGAAACGTGAGTGTGCTCAGAACAAAAGTAAAGTGTTTCCTACACACGGACCATATCTAGTTCAACTCTGTTTGTGAAACTGGTACAAACCACAGGTCGTCTAACATCCAATGCTTTTCAGTTAAGAGCGAGATATGTGTGGGCTTCGTGAACAATGTAGCTGCGTTTGAGGTGAAAAGTGACTGCGTTTACCTGAAACGAAGTCTTGCTTGAAGAAAGACATAGAGCCTGGCATTTAACTCCGTTTCTGAAGGGAATCACACGGCGCAGTTCTCATCCATGAAAAACACATTCTGCTTTAGAGCAAGAAGCACGCTCTTGCTTTCTAGAGTCTCTAATACAGAGGGAAACGTGAGTGTGCTCAGAACAAATGAACTGTGTTTCCTACACACACGGACCATATCTAGTTCAACTCTGTTTCTGAAACTGATACAAACCACAGGTCCTATAACATCCAATGCTTTTCAGTTAAGAGCGAAAAACATGTGAGCTTTGTGAACAATGTAGCTTTGTTTGAGCTGAAAAGTGACTACGTTTACCTGAAACGAAGTCTTGCTTGTAGGAAGACACACGTCTGGCATTTAACTCCGTTTCTGAAGGGAAACACACGGCACTGTTCTCATCCATGAAACACACACTGCTTTAGAGCAAGAAGCACGCTTTTGCTTTCTAGAGTCTCTAATACAGAGGGAAACGTGAGTGTGCTCAGAACAAAAGAACTGTGTTTCCTACACACACAGACCATATCTAGTTCAACTCTGTTTCTGAAACTGATACAAACCACAGGTCCTCTAACATCCAATGCTTTTCAGTTAAGAGCGAGAAACGTGTGAGCTTCGTGAACAATGTAACTTCATTTGAGCTGAAAGTGACTGCGTTTACCTGAAACGAAATCTTGCTTGTAAGAAGACACACGCCTGGCATTTAATTCCGTTTCTGAAGGGAAACACACGGCACAGTTCTCATCCATGAAACACACTCTGCTTTAGAGCAAGAAGCACGCTCTTGCTTTCTAGAGTCTCTAATACAGAGGGAAACGTGAGTGTGCTCAGAACAAAAGAACTGTGTTTCCTACACACACGGACCATATCTAGTTCAACTCTGTTTCTGAAAATGATACAAACCACAGGTCGTCTAATATCCAATGCTTTTCAGGTAAGAGCGAGAAACGTGTGAGCTTCGTGAACAATGTAGCTTCGTTTGAGCTGAAAAGTGACTGTGTTTACCTGAAACGAAGTCTTGCTTGTACGAAGACACACGCCTGGCATTTAACTCCGTTTCTGAAGGGAAACACACGGCACAGTTCTCATCCATGAAACACACTCTGCTTTAGAGCAAGAAGCACGCTCTTGCATTCTAGAGTCTCTAATACAGAGGGAAACGTGAGTGTGCTCATAACAAATGAACTATGTTTCCTACACACACGGACCATATCCAGTTCAACTCTGTTTCTGAAACTGATACAGACCACAGGTCATCTAACATCCAATGCTTTTCAGTTAAGAGCGAGAAACGGGTGAGCTTCGTGAACAATGTAGCTTCGTTTGAGGTGAAAAGTGACTGCGTTTACCTGAAACGAAGTCTTGCTTGTAGGAAGACACACGCCTGGCATTTAACTCCGTTTCTGAAGGGAAACACACGGCACAGACCTCATCCATGAAACACATTCTGCTTTAGAGCAAGAAGCACGCTCTTGCTTTCTAGAGTCTCTAATACAGAGGGAAACGTGAGTGTGCTCAGAACAAAAGAACTGTGTTTCCTACACACACAGACCATATCTAATACAACTCTGTTTCTGAAACTGATACAAACCACAGGTCCTCTAACATCCAATGCTTTTCAGTTAAGAGCGAGAAACATGTGGGCTTCGTGAACAATGTAACTTCGTTTGATATGAAAAGTGACTGCGTTTACCTGAAAAGAAGTCTTGCTTGAAGATAGACACAGAGCCTGGCATTTAACTCCGTTTCTGAAGGGAAACACACTGCGCAGTTCTCATCCATGAAACACACTCTGCTTTAGAGCAAGAAGCACTCTCTTGCTTTCTAGAGTCTCTAATACAGAGGGAAACGTGAGTGTGCGCAGAACAAAAGAACTGTGTTTCCTACACACACGGACCATATCTAGTTCAACTCTGTTTCTGAAACTGATACAAACCACAGGTCGTCTAACATCCAATGCTTTTCAGTTAAGAGCGAGAAACGTGTGAGCTTCGTGAACAATGTAACTTCATTTGAGCTGAAAGTGACTTCGTTTACCTGAAACGAAGTCTTGCTTGAAGATAGACACAGAGCCTGGCATTTAACTCCGTTTCTGAAGGGAAGCACACGGCACAGTTCTCATCCATGAAACACACACTGCTTTAGAGCAAGAAGCACGTTCTTGCTTTCTAGAATCTCTAATACAGAGGGAAACGTGAGTGTGCTCAGAACAAAAGAACTGTGTTTCCTACACACACAGAGCATATCTAATTCAAATCTGTTTCTGAAACTGATACAAACCACAGGTCCTCTAACATCCAATGTTTTTCAGTTAAGAGCGAGAAACGTGTGAGCTTCGTGAACAATGTAGCTTCGTTTGACCTGAAAAGTGACTGCGTTTACCTGAAACGAAGTCTTCCTTGTAGGAAGACACACTTCTGGCATTAACTCCGTTTCTCAAGGGAAACACACGGCACAGTTCTCATCCATGAAACACGTTCTGCTTTAGAGCAACAAGCACGCTCTTGCTTTCTAGAGTCTCTAATAGAGAGGGAAACGTGAGTGTGCTCAGAACAAAAGAACTGTGTTTCCTACACACACGGACCATATCTAGTTCAACTCTGTTTCTGAAACTGATACAAACCACAGGTCGTCTAACATCCAATGCTTTTCAGTTAAGAGCGAGAAACGTGTGAGCTTCGTGAACAATGTAACTTCATTTGAGCTGAAAGTGACTTCGTTTACCTGAAACCAAGTCTTGCTTGAAGATAGACACAGAGCCTGGCATTTAACTCCGTTTCTGAAGGGAAGCACACGGCACAGTTCTCCTCCATGAAACACACAATGCTTTAGAGCAAGAAGCACGCTCTTGCTTTCTAGAATCTCTAATACAGAGGGAAACGTGAGTGTGCTCAGAACAAAAGAACTGTGTTTCCTACACACACAGAGCATATCTAATTCAACTCTGTTTCTGAAACTGATACAAACCACAGGTCCTCTAACATCCAATGTTTTTCAGTTAAGAGCGAGAAACGTGTGAGCTTCGTGAACAATGTAACTTCATTTGAGCTGAAAGTGAATGCGTTTACCAGAAACGAATTCTTGCTTGTAGGAAGACATACGCCTGGCATTTAATTCCGCTTCTGAAGGGAAACACACGGCACAGTTCTCATCCATGAAACACACTCTGCTTTACAGCAAGAAGCACGCTCTTGCTTTCTAGAGTCTCTAAAACAGAGGGAAACGTGAGTGTGCTCAGAACAAATGAACTGTTTTTCCTACACACACGGACCATATCTAGTTCAACTCTGTTTCTGAAACTGATACAAACCACAGGTCCTATAACATCCAATGCTTTTCAGTTAAGAGCGAAAAACGTGTGAGCTTTGTGAACAATGTAGCTTCGTTTGAGCTGAAAAGTGACTACGTTTACCTGAAACGAAGTCTTGCTTGTAGGAAGACACCCGCCTGGCATTTAACTCCGTTTCTGAAGGGAAACACACGGCACAGTTCTCATCCATGAAACACACACTGCTTTAGAGCAAGAAGCACGCTTTTGCTTTCTAGAGTCTCTAATACAGAGGGAAACGTGAGTGTGCTCAGAACAAATGTAATGTGTTTCCTACACACGGACCATATCTAGTTCAAGTCTGTTTTTGAAACTTCTACAAACCACAGGTCGTCTAACATCCAATGCTTTTCAGTTAAGAGCGAGAAACGGGTGAGCTTCGTGAACAATGTAGCTTCGTTTGAGGTGAAAAGTGACTGCGTTTACCTGAAACGAAGTCTTGCTTGTAGGAAGACACACGCCTGGCATTTAACTCCGTTTCTGAAGGGAAACACACGGCACAGACCTCATCCATGAAACACATTCTGCTTTAGAGCAAGAAGCACGCTCTTGCTTTCTAGAGTCTCTAATACAGAGGGAAACGTGAGTGTGCTCAGAACAAAAGAACTGTGTTTCCTA
Source organism: Onychomys leucogaster (assembly GCA_949786385.1). NCBI lineage: Eukaryota > Metazoa > Chordata > Mammalia > Rodentia > Cricetidae > Onychomys > Onychomys leucogaster. The sequence goes on from CATKUP010000551.1 coordinate 44,889, forward strand.
CACACACAGACCATATCTAATACAACTCTGTTTCTGAAACTGATACAAACCACAGGTCCTCTAACATCCAATGCTTTTCAGTTAAGAGCGAGAAACATGTGGGCTTCGTGAACAATGTAACTTCGTTTGATATGAAAAGTGACTGCGTTTACCTGAAAAGAAGTCTTGCTTGAAGATAGACACAGAGCCTGGCATTTAACTCCGTTTCTGAAGGGAAACACACAGCGCAGTTCTCATCCATGAAACACACTCTGCTTTAGAGCAAGAAGCACTCTCTTGCTTTCTAGAGTCTCTAATACAGAGGGAAACGTGAGTGTGCGCAGAACAAAAGAACTGTGTTTCCTACACACACGGACCATATCTAGTTCAACTCTGTTTCTGAAACTGATACAAACCACAGGTCGTCTAACATCCAATGCTTTTCAGTTAAGAGCGAGAAACGTGTGAGCTTCGTGAACAATGTAACTTCATTTGAGCTGAAAGTGACTTCGTTTACCTGAAACGAAGTCTTGCTTGAAGATAGACACAGAGCCTGGCATTTAACTCCGTTTCTGAAGGGAAGCACACGGCACAGTTCTCATCCATGAAACACACACTGCTTTAGAGCAAGAAGCACGTTCTTGCTTTCTAGAATCTCTAATACAGAGGGAAACGTGAGTGTGCTCAGAACAAAAGAACTGTGTTTCCTACACACACAGAGCATATCTAATTCAACTCTGTTTCTGAAACTGATACAAACCACAGGTCCTCTAACATCCAATGTTTTTCAGTTAAGAGCGAGAAACGTGTGAGCTTCGTGAACAATGTAGCTTCGTTTGACCTGAAAAGTGACTGCGTTTACCTGAAACGAAGTCTTCCTTGTAGGAAGACACACTTCTGGCATTAACTCCGTTTCTCAAGGGAAACACACGGCACAGTTCTCATCCATGAAACACGTTCTGCTTTAGAGCAAGAAGCACGCTCTTGCTTTCTAGAGTCTCTAATAGAGAGGGAAACGTGAGTGTGCTCAGAACAAAAGAACTGTGTTTCCTACACACACGGACCATATCTAGTTCAACTCTGTTTCTGAAACTGATACAAACCACAGGTCGTCTAACATCCAATGCTTTTCAGTTAAGAGCGAGAAACGTGTGAGCTTCGTGAACAATGTAACTTCATTTGAGCTGAAAGTGACTTCGTTTACCTGAAACCAAGTCTTGCTTGAAGATAGACACAGAGCCTGGCATTTAACTCCGTTTCTGAAGGGAAGCACACGGCACAGTTCTCCTCCATGAAACACACAATGCTTTAGAGCAAGAAGCACGCTCTTGCTTTCTAGAATCTCTAATACAGAGGGAAACGTGAGTGTGCTCAGAACAAAAGAACTGTGTTTCCTACACACACAGAGCATATCTAATTCAACTCTGTTTCTGAATCTGATACAAACCACAGGTCCTCTAACATCCAATGTTTTTCAGTTAAGAGCGAGAAACGTGTGAGCTTCGTGAACAATGTAACTTCATTTGAGCTGAAAGTGAATGCGTTTACCAGAAACGAATTCTTGCTTGTAGGAAGACATACGCCTGGCATTTAATTCCGCTTCTGAAGGGAAACACACGGCACAGTTCTCATCCATGAAACACACTCTGCTTTAGAGCAACAAGCACGCTCTTGCTTTCTAGAGTCTCTAATACAGAGGGAAACGTGAGTGTGCTCAGAACAAATGAACTGTTTTTCCTACACACACGGACCATATCTAGTTCAACTCTGTTTCTGAAACTGATACAAACCACAGGTCCTATAACATCCAATGCTTTTCAGTTAAGAGCGAAAAACGTGTGAGCTTTGTGAACAATGTAGATTCGTTTGAGCTGAAAAGTGACTACGTTTACCTGAAACGAAGTCTTGCTTGTAGGAAGACACCCGCCTGGCATTTAACTCCGTTTCTGAAGGGAAACACACGGCACAGTTCTCATCCATGAAACACACACTGCTTTAGAGCAAGAAGCACGCTTTTGCTTTCTAGAGTCTCTAATACAGAGGGAAACGTGAGTGTGCTCAGAACAAAAGAACTGTGTTTCCTATACACACAGACCATATCTAGTTCAACTCTGTTTCAGAAACTGATACAAACCACAGGTCCTCTAACACCCAATACTTTTCAGTTAAGAGCGAGAAACGTGTGAGCTTCGTGAACAATGTAACTTCATTTGAGCTGAAAGTGACTGCGTTTACCAGAAACGAATTCTTGCTTGTAGGAAGACATACGCCTGGCATTTAATTCCGCTTCTGAAGGGAAACACACGGCACAGTTCTCATCCATGAAACACACTCTGCTTTACAGCAAGAAGCACGCTCTTGCTTTCTAGAGTCTCTAATACAGAGGGAAACGTGAGTGTGCTCAGAACAAATGAACTGTTTTTCCTACACACACGGACCATATCTAGTTCAACTCTGTTTCTAAAAATGATACAAACCACAGTTCGTCTAACATCCAATGCTTTTCAGTTAAGAGCGAGAAACGGGTGAGCTTCGTGAACAATGTAGCTTCGTTTGAGGTGAAAAGTGACTGCGTTTACCTGAAACCAAGTCTTTATTGTAGGAAGACACACGCCTGGCATTTAACTCCGTTTCTGAAGGGAAACACACGGCACAGTCCTCATCCATGAAACACATTCTGCTTTAGAACAAGAAGCACGCTCTTGCTTTCTATAGTCTCTAATACAGAGGGAAACGTGAGTGTGCTCATAACAAATGAACTGTGTTTCCTACACACACGGACCATATCTAGTTCAACTCTGTTTCTGAAACTGATACAAACCACAGGTCGTCTAACATCCAATGCTTTTCAGTTAAGAGCGAGAAACGGGTGAGCTTCGTGAACAATGTAGCTTCGTTTGAGCTGAAAAGTGACTGCGTTTACCTGAAATGAAGTCTTGCTTGTAGGAAGACACACGCCTGGCATTTAACTCCGTTTCTGAAGGGAAACACACGGCACAGTCCTCATCCATGAAACACATTCTGCTTTAGAGCAAGAAGCACGCTCTTGCTTTCTAGAGTCTCTAATACAGAGGGAAACGTGAGTGTGCTCAGAACAAAAGAACTGTGTTTCCTACACACACGGACCATATCTAGTTCAACTCTGTTTCTGAAACTGATACAAACCACAGCTCCTCTAACATCCAATTCTTTTCATTTAAGAGCGAGAAACGTGTGGGCTTCGTGAACAATGTAGCTTCGTTTGAGGTGAAAAGTGACTGTGTTTACCTAAACGAAGTCTTGCTTGAAGAAAGACACAGAGCCTGGCATTTAACTCCGTTTCTGAAGGGAAACACACGCACAGTTCTCATCCATGAAACACACTCTGCTTTAGAGCAAGAAGCACGCACTTGCTTTCTAGAGTCTCTAATACAGAGGGAAACGTGAGTGTGCTCAGAAAAAAGGAACTGTGTTTCCTACAAACACGGACCATATCTAGTTCAACTCTGTTTCTGAAACTGATACAAACAACAGGTCGTCTAACATCCAATGCTTTTCAGTTAAGTGGGAGAAACGTGTGAGCTTTGTGAACAATGTAACTTCATTTGAGCTGAAAGTGACTGCGTTTACCTGAAATGAAGTCTTGCTTGTAGGAAGACACACGCCTGGCATTTAACTCCGTTTCTGAAGGGAAACACACGCACAGTTCTCATCCATGAAACACACTCTGCTTTAGAGCAAGAAGCACGCTTTTGCTTTCTACAGTCTCTAATACAGAGGGAAACGTGAGTGTGCTCAGAACAAATGTAATGTGTTTCCTACACACGGACCATATCTAGTTCAACTCTGTTTGTGAAACTTCTACAAACCACAGGTCGTCTAACATCCAATGCTTTTCAGTTAAGAGCGAGAAACGTGTGGGCTTCGTGAACAATGTAGCTTCGTTTGATATGAAAAGTGACTGCGTTTACCTGAAACGAAGTCTTGCTTGAAGATAGCCACAGAGCCTGGCATTTAACTCCGTTTCTGAAGGGAAACACACTGCGCAGTTCTCATCCATGAAACACACTCTGCTTTAGAGCAAGAAGCACTCTCTTGCTTTCTAGAGTCTCTAATACAGAGGGAAACATGAGTCTGCGCAGAAAAAAAGAACTGTGTTTCCTACACACACGGACCATATCTAGTTCAACTCTGTTTCTGAAACTGATACAAACCACAGGTCTTCGAACATCCAATGCTTTTCAGGTAAGAGCGAGAAACGTGTGAGCTTCGTGAACAATGTAGCTTTGTTTGAGCTGAAAAGTGACTACGTTTACCTGAAACGAAGTCTTGCTTGTAGGAAGACACACGCCTGGCATTTAACTCCGTTTCTGAAGGGAAACACACGGCACAGTTCTCATCCATGAAACACACACTGCTTTAGAGCAAGAAGCATGCTTTTGCTTTCTAGAGTCTCTAATACAGAGGGAAACGTGAGTGTGCTCAGAACAAAAGAACTGTGTTTCCTACACACACGGACCATATCTAGTTCAACTCTGTTTCTGAAACTGATACAAACCACAGGTCCTCTAACATCCAATGCTTTTCAGTTAAGAGCAAGAAACGTGTGAGCTTCGTGAACAATGTAACTTCATTTGAGCTGAAAGTGACTGCGTTTACCTGAAACGAAGTCTTGCTTGAAGATAGACACAGAGCCTGGCATTTAACTCCGTTTCTAAAGGGAAGGACACGGCGCAGTTCTCATCCAAGAAACACATTCTGCTTTAGAGCAAGAAGCACGCTCTTGCTTTCTAGAGTCTCTAATACAGAGGGAAACGTGAGTGTGCTCATAACAAATGAACTGTGTTTCCCACACACACGGACCATATCTAGTTCAACTCTGTTTCTGAAACTGATACAAACCACAGGTCGTCTAACATCCAATGCTTTTCAGTTAAGAGCGAGAAACGGGTGAGCTTCGTGAACAATGTAGCTTCGTTTGAGCTGAAAAGTGACTGCGTTTACCTGAAATGAAGTCTTGCTTGTAGGAAGACACATGCCTGGCATTTAACTCCGTTTCTGAAGGGAAACACACGGCACAGTCCTCATCCATGAAACACATTCTGCTTTAGAGCAAGAAGCACGCTCTTGCTTTCTAGAGTCTCTAATACAGAGGGAAACGTGAGTGTGCTCAGAACAAAAGAACTGTGTTTCCTACACACACGGACCATATCTAGTTCAACTCTGTTTCTGAAACTGATACAAACCACAGCTCCTCTAACATCCAATTCTTTTCATTTAAGAGCGAGAAACGTGTGGGCTTCGTGAACAATGTAGCTTCGTTTGAGGTGAAAAGTGACTGTGTTTACCTAAACGAAGTCTTGCTTGAAGAAAGACACAGAGCCTGGCATTTAACTCCGTTTCTGAAGGGAAACACACGCACAGTTCTCATCCATGAAACACACTCTGCTTTAGAGCAAGAAGCACGCACTTGCTTTCTAGAGTCTCTAATACAGAGGGAAACGTGAGTGTGCTCAGAACAAAGGAACTGTGTTTCCTACACACACGGACCATATCTAGTTCAACTCTGTTTCTGAAACTGATACAAACAACAGGTCGTCTAACATCCAATGCTTTTCAGTTAAGAGGGAGAAACGTGTGAGCTTCGTGAACAATGTAACTTCATTTGAGCTGAAAGTGACTGCGTTTACCGAAATGAAGTCTTGCTTGTAGGAAGACACACGCCTGGCATTTAACTCCGTTTCTGAAGGGAAACACACGCACAGTTCTCATCCATGAAACACACTCTGCTTTAGAGCAAGAAGCACGCTTTTGCTTTCTAGAGTCTCTAATACAGAGGGAAACGTGAGTGTGCTCAGAACAAAAGTAATGTGTTTCCTACACACGGACCATATCTAGTTCAACTCTGTTTGTGAAACTTCTACAAACCACAGGTCGTCTAACATCCAATGCTTTTCAGTTAAGAGCGAGAAACGTGTGGGCTTCGTGAACAATGTAGCTTCATTTGAGGTGAAAAGTGACTGCGTTTACCTGAAACGAAGTCTTGCTTGAAGATAGACACAGAGCCTGGCATTTAACTCCGTTTCTGAAGGGAAACACACTGCGCAGTTCTCATCCATGAAACACACTCTGCTTTAGAGCAAGAAGCACTCTCTTGCTTTCTAGAGTCTCTAATACAGAGGGAAACATGAGTCTGCGCAGAAAAAAAGAACTGTGTTTCCTACACACACGGACCATATCTAGTTCAACTCTGTTTCTGAAACTGATACAAACCACAGGTCTTCGAACATCCAATGCTTTTCAGGTAAGAGCAAGAAACGTGTGAGCTTCGTGAACAATGTAGCTTTGTTTGAGCTGAAAAGTGACTACGTTTACCTGAAACGAAATCTTGCTTGTAGGAAGACACACGCCTGGCATTTAACTCCGTTTCTGAAGGGAAACACACGGCACAGTTCTCATCCATGAAACACACACTGCTTTAGAGCAAGAAGCATGCTTTTGCTTTCTAGAGTCTCTAATACAGAGGGAAACGTGAGTGTGCTCAGAACAAAAGAACTGTGTTTCCTACACACACGGACCATATCTAGTTCAACTCTGTTTCTGAAACTGATACAAACCACAGGTCCTCTAACATCCAATGCTTTTCAGTTAAGAGCAAGAAACGTGTGAGCTTCGTGAACAATGTAACTTCATTTGATCTGAAAGTGACTGCGTTTACCTGAAACGAAGTCTTGCTTGAAGATAGACACAGAGCCTGGCATTTAACTCCGTTTCTAAAGGGAAGGACACGGCGCAGTTCTCATCCATGAAACACATTCTGCATTAGAGCAAGAAGCACGCTCTTGCTTTCTAGAGTCTCTAATACAGAGGGAAACGTGAGTGTGCTCATAACAAATGAACTGTGTTTCCTACACACACGGACCATATCTAGTTCAACTCTGTTTCTGAAACTGATACAAACCACAGGTCGTCTAACATCCAATGCTTTTCAGTTAAGAGCGAGAAACGGGTGAGCTTCGTGAACAATGTAGCTTCGTTTGAGCTGAAAAGTGACTGCGTTTACCTGAAATGAAGTCTTGCTTGTAGGAAGACACATGCCTGGCATTTAACTCCGTTTCTGAAGGGAAACACACGGCACAGTCCTCATCCATGAAACACATTCTGCTTTAGAGCAAGAAGCACGCTCTTGCTTTCTAGAGTCTCTAATACAGAGGGAAACGTGAGTGTGCTCAGAACAAAAGAACTGTGTTTCCTACACACACGGACCATATCTAGTTCAACTCTGTTTCTGAAACTGATACAAACCACAGCTCCTCTAACATCCAATTCTTTTCATTTAAGAGCGAGAAACGTGTGGGCTTCGTGAACAATGTAGCTTCGTTTGAGGTGAAAAGTGACTGTGTTTACCTAAACGAAGTCTTGCTTGAAGAAAGACACAGAGCCTGGCATTTAACTCCGTTTCTGAAGGGAAACACACGCACAGTTCTCATCCATGAAACACACTCTGCTTTAGAGCAAGAAGCACGCACTTGCTTTCTAGAGTCTCTAATACAGAGGGAAACGTGAGTGTGCTCAGAACAAAGGAACTGTGTTTCCTACACACACGGACCATATCTAGTTCAACTCTGTTTCTGAAACTGATACAAACAACAGGTCGTCTAACATCCAATGCTTTTCAGTTAAGAGGGAGAAACGTGTGAGCTTCGTGAACAATGTAACTTCATTTGAGCTGAAAGTGACTGCGTTTACCTGAAATGAAGTCTTGCTTGTAGGAAGACACACGCCTGGCATTTAACTCCGTTTCTGAAGGGAAACACACGGCACAGTTCTCATCCATGAAACACACTCTGCTTTAGAGCAAGAAGCACGCTTTTGCTTTCTAGAGTCTCTAATACAGAGGGAAACGTGAGTGTGCTCAGAACAAAAGTAATGTGTTTCCTACACACGGACCATATCTAGTTCAACTCTGTTTGTGAAACTTCTACAAACCACAGGTCGTCTAACATCCAATGCTTTTCAGTTAAGAGCGAGAAACGTGTGGGCTTCGTGAACAATGTAGCTTCGTTTGAGGTGAAAAGTGACTGCGTTTACCTGAAACGAAGTCTTGCTTGAAGAAAGACACAGAGCCTGGCATTTAACTCCGTTTCTAAAGGGAATCACAGGGCGCAGTTCTCATCCATGAAACACACTCTGCTTTAGAGCAAGCAGCACGCTCTTGCTTTCTAGAGTCTCTAATAGAGAGGGAAACGTGAGTGTGCTCATAACAAATGAACTGTGTTTCCTACACACACGGACCATATCTAGTTCAACTCTGTTTCTGAAACTGATACAAACCACAGGTCCTATAACATCCAATGCTTTTCAGTTAAGAGCGAAAAACGTGTGAGCTTTGTGAACAATATAGCTTCGTTTGAGCTGAAAAGTGACTAGGTTTACCTGAAACGAAGTCTTGCTTGTAGGAAGACACCCGCCTGGCATTTAACTCTGTTTCTGAAGGGAAACACACGGCACAGTTCTCATCCATGAAACACACTCTGCTTTAGAGCAAGAAGCACGCTCTTGCTTTCTAGAGTCTCTAATACAGAGGGAAACGTGAGTGTGCTCAGAACAAATGAACTGTTTTTCCTACACACACGGACCATATCTAGTTCAACTCTGTTTCTGAAACTGATACAAACCACAGTTCGTCTAACATCCAATGCTTTTCAGTTAAGAGCGAGAAACGGGTGAGCTTCGTGAACAATGTAGCTTCGTTTGAGGTGAAAAGTGACTGCGTTTACCTGAAACCAAGTCTTGCTTGTAGGAAGACACACGCCTGGCATTTAACTCCGTTTCTGAAGGGAAACACATGGCACAGTCCTCATCCATGAAACACATTCTGCTTTAGAACAAGAAGCACGCTCTTGCTTTCTAGAGTCTCTAATACAGAGGGAAACATGAGTGTGCTCAGAACAAAAGAACTGTGTTTCCTGCACACAGAGACCATATCTAGTTCAACTCTGTTTCTGAAACTGATACAAACCACAGGTCCTCTAACATCCAATGCTTTTCAGTTAAGAGCGAGAAACGTGTGAGCTTCATGAACAATGTAACTTCATTTGAGCTGAAAGTGACTGTGTTTACCTGAAACGAAGTCTTGCTTGAAGATAGACACAGAGCCTGGCATTTAACTCCGTTTCTGAAGGGAAACACACTGCGCAGTTCTCATCCATGAAACACACTCTGCTTTAGAGGAAGAAGCACTCTCTTGCTTTCTAGAGTCTCTAATACAGAGGGAAACGTGAGTGTGCGCAGAAAAAAAGAACTGTATTTCCTACACACACGGACCATATCTAGTTCAACTCTGTTTCTGAAACTGATACAAACCACAGGTCTTCGAACATCCAATGCTTTTCAGGTAAGAGCGAGAAACGTGTGAGCTTCGTGAACAATGTAGCTTTGTTTGAGCTGAAAAGTGACTACGTTTACCTGAAACGAAGTCTTACTTGTAGGAAGACACACGCCTGGCATTTAACTCCGTTTCTGAAGGGAAACACACGGCACAGTTCTCATCCATGAAACACACACTGCTTTAGAGCAAGAGGCACGCTCTTGCTTTCTAGAATCTCTAATACAGAGGGAAACGTGAGTGTGCTCAGAACAAAAGAACTGTGTTTCCTACACACAGAGAGCATATCTAATTCAACTCTGTTTCAGAAACTGATACAAACCACAGGTCCTCTAACATCCAATGCTTTTCAGTTAAGAGCGAGAAACGTGTGAGCTTTGTGAACAATGTAGCTTCGTTTGAGCTGAAAAGTGACTGCGTTTACCTGAAACGATGTCTTGCTTGTAGGAAGACACACGCCTGGCATTTAACTCCGTTTCTGAAGGGAAACACACGGCACAGTTCTCATCCATGAAACACACTCTGCTTTAGAGCAAGAAGCACGCTTTTGCTTTCTAGAGTCTCTAATACAGAGGGAAACGTGAGTGTGCTCAGAACAAAAGTAATGTGTTTCCTACACACGGACCATATCTAGTTCAACTCTGTTTGTGAAACTTCTACAAACCACAGGTCGTCTAACATCCAATGCTTTTCAGTTAAGAGCAAGAAACGTGTGGGCTTCGTGAACAATGTAGCTTCGTTTGAGGTGAAAAGTGACTGCGTTTACCTGAAACGAAGTCTTGCTTGAAGAAAGACACAGAGCCTGGCATTTAACTCCGTTTCTAATGGGAATCACAGGGCGCAGTTCTCATCCATGAAACACACTCTGCTTTAGAGCAAGAAGCACGCTCTTGCTCTCTAGAGTCTCTAATACAGAGGGAAACGTGAGTGTGCTCATAACAAATGAACTGTGTTTCCTACACACACGGACCATATCTAGTTCAACTCTGTTTCTGAAACTGATACAAACCACAGGTCCTATAACATCCAATGCTTTTCAGTTAAGAGCGAAAAACGTGTGAGCTTTGTGAACAATGTAGCTTCGTTTGAGCTGAAAAGTGACTAGGTTTACCTGAAACGAAGTCTTGCTTGTAGGAAGACACCCGCCTGGCATTTAACTCTGTTTCTGAAGGGAAACACACGGCACAATTCTCATCCATGAAACACACACTGCTTTAGAGCAAGAAGCACGCGTTTGCTTTCTAGAGTCTCTAATACAGAGGGAAACATGAGTGTGCTCAGAACAAAAGAACTGTGTTTCCTATACACACAGACCATATCTAGTTCAACTCTGTTTCAGAAACTGATACAAACCACAGGTCCTCTAACATCCAATACTTTTCAGTTAAGAGCGAGAAACGTGTGAGCTTCGTGAACAATGTAACTTCATTTGAGCTGAAAGTGACTGCGTTTACCAGAAACGAATTCTTGCTTGTAGAAAGACATACGCCTGGCATTTAATTCCATTTCTGAAGGGAAACACACGGCACAGATCTCATCCATGAAACACACTCTGCTTTAGAGCAAGAAGCACGCTCTTGCTTTCTAGAGTCTCTAATACAGAGGGAAACGTGAGTGTGCTCAGAACAAATGAACTGTTTTTCCTACACACACGGACCATATCTAGTTCAACTCTGTTTCTGAAACTGATACAAACCACAGTTCGTCTAACATCCAATGCTTTTCAGTTAAGAGCGAGAAACGGGTGAGCTTCGTGAACAATGTAGCTTCGTTTGAGGTGAAAAGTGACTGCGTTTACCTGAAACCAAGTCTTGCTTGTAGGAAGACACACGCCTGGCATTTAACTCCGTTTCTGAAGGGAAACACACGGCACAGTCCTCATCCATGAAACACATTCTGCTTTAGAACAAGAAGCACGCTCTTGCTTTCTAGAGTCTCTAATACAGAGGGAAACGTGAGTGTGCTCAGAACAAAAGAACTGTGTTTCCTGCACACAGAGACCATATCTAGTTCAACTCTGTTTCTGAAACTGATACAAACGACAGGTCCTCTAACATCCAATGCTTTTCAGTTAAGAGCAAGAAACGTGTGAGCTTCATGAACAATGTAACTTCATTTGAGCTGAAAGTGACTGTGTTTACCTGAAACGAAGTCTTGCTTGAAGATAGACACAGAGCCTGGCATTTAACTCCGTTTCTGAAGGGAAACACACTGCGCAGTTCTCATCCATGAAACACACTCTGCTTTAGAGCAAGAAGCACTCTCTTGCTTTCTAGAGTCTCTAATACAGAGGGAAACGTGAGTGTGCGCAGAAAAAAAGAACTGTGTTTCCTACACATACGGACCATATCTAGTTCAACTCTGTTTCTGAAACTGATACAAACCACAGGTCTTCGAACATCCAATGCTTTTCAGGTAAGAGCGAGAAACGTGTGAGCTTCGTGAACAATGTAGCTTTGTTTGAGCTGAAAAGTGACTACGTTTACCTGAAACGAAGTCTTGCTTGTAGGAAGACACACGCCTGGCATTTAACTCCGTTTCTGAAGGGAAACACACTGCACAGTTCTCATCCATGAAACACACACTGCTTTAGAGCAAGAAGCATGCTTTTGCTTTCTAGAGTCTCTAATACAGAGGGAAACGTGAGTGTGCTCAGAACAAAAGAACTGTGTTTCCTACACACATGGACCATATCTAGTTCAACTCTGTTTCTGAAACTGATACAAACCACAGGTCCTCTAACATCCAATGCTTTTCAGTTAAGAGCAAGAAACGTGTGAGCTTCGTGAACAATGTAACTTCATTTGATCTGAAAGTGACTGCGTTTACCTGAAACGAAGTCTTGCTTGTAGGAAGACACACGCCTGGCATTTAACTCCGTTTCTGAATGGAAACACACGGCACAGTTCTCATCCATGAAACACGTTCTGCTTTAGAGCAAGAAGCACGCTCTTGCTTTCTAGAGTCTCTAATAGAGAGGGAAACGTGAGTGTGCTCAGAACAAAAGAATTGTGTTTCCTACACAAACAGACCATATCTAGTTCAACTATGTTTCTGAAACTGATACAAACCACAGGTCCTCTAACATCCAATTCTTTTCAGTTAAGAGCGAGAAACATGTGGTCTTCGTGAACAATGTAGCTTCGTTTGATATGAAAAGTGACTGCGTTTACCAGAAAAGAAGTCTTGCTTGAAGATAGACACAGAGCCTGGCATTTAACTCCGTTTCTGAAGGGAAACACACAGCGCAGTTCTCATCCATGAAACACACTCTGCTTTAGAGCAAGAAGCACTCTCTTGCTTTCTAGAGTCTCTAATACAGAGGGAAACGTGAGTGTGCTCAGAACAAAGGAACTGTGTTTCCTACACACACGGACCATATCTAGTTCAACTCTGTTTCTGAAACTGATACAAACCACAGGTCATCTAACATCCAATGCTTTTCAGTTAAGAGCGAGAAACGGGTGAGCTTCGTGAACAATGTAGCTTCGTTTGAGCTGAAAAGTGACTGCGTTTACCTGAAACGAAGTTTTGCTTGTAGGAAGACACACGCCTGGCATTTTACACCGTTTCTGAAGGGAAACACACGGCACAGTCCTCATCCATGAAACACATTCTGCTTTAGAGCAAGAAGCACGCTCTTGCTTTCTAGAATCTCTATTACAGAGGGAAACGTGAGTGTGCTCAGAACAAAAGAACTGTGTTTCCTAAACACACGGACCATATCTAGTTCAACTCTGTTTCTGAAACTGATACAAACCACAGGTCCTCTAACATCCAATTCTTTTCAGTCAAGAGCGAGAAACGTGTGGGCTTCGTGAACAATGTAGCTTCGTTTGAGCCAAAAAGTGACTGTGTTTACCTGAAACGAAGTCTTGCTTGTATGAAGACACATGCCTGGCATTTAACTCCGTTTCTGAAGGGAAACACACGGCACAGTTCTCATCCATGAAACACACTCTGCTTTAGAGCAAGAAGCACGCTCTTGCTTTCTACAGTCTCTAATACAGAGGGAAACGTGAGTGTGCTCATAACAAATGAACTGTGTTTCCTACACACACGGACCATATCTAGTTCAACTCTGTTCCTGAAACTGATACAAACCACAGTTCATCTAACATCCAATGCTTTTCAGTTAAGAGCGAGAAACGGGTGAGCTTCGTGAACAATGTAGCTTCGTTTGAGGTGAAAAGTGACTGCGTTTACCTGAAACGAAATCTTGCTTGTAGGAAGACACACGCCTGGCATTTAACTCCGTTTCTGAAGGGAAACACATGGCACAGTCCTCCTCCATGAAACACATTCTGCTTTAGAACAAGATGCACGCTCTTGCTTTCTAGAGTCTCTAATACAGAGGGAAACGTGAGTGTGCTCAGAACAAAAGAACTGTGTTTCCTACACACAGAGACCATATCTAGTTCAACTCTGTTTCTGAAACTGATACAAACCACAGGTCCTCTAACAACCAATGCTTTTCAGTTAAGAGCGAGAAACGTGTGAGCTTCGTGAACAATGTAACTTCATTTGAGCTGAAAGTGACTGCGTTTACCTGAAACGAAGTCTTGCTTGTAGGAAGACACAAGCCTGGCATTTAACTCCATTTCTGAAGGGAAGCACACGGCACAGTTCTCATCCATGAAACACACACTGCTTCAGAGCAAGAAGCACGCTCTTGTTTCTAGAATCTCTAATACAGAGGGAAACGTGAGTGTGCTCAGAACAAAAGAACTGTGTTTCCTACACACACAGAGCATATCTAATTCAACTCTGTTTATGAAACTGATACAAACCACAGGTCCTCTAAAGTCCAATGTTTTTCAGGTAAGAGCGAGAAACGTGTGAGCTTCGTGAACAATGTAGCTTCGTTTGAGCTGAAAAGTGACTGTGTTTACCTGAAACGAAGTCTTGCTTGTAGGAAGACACACTTCTGGCATTAACTCCGTTTCTGAATGGAAACACACGGCACAGTTCTCATCCATGAAACACGTTCTGCTTTAGAGCAAGAAGCACGCTCTTGCTTTCTAGAGTCTCTAATAGAGAGGGAAACGTGAGTGTGCTCAGAACAAAAGAACTGTGTTTCCTACACACACGGACCATATCTAGTTCAACTCTGTTTCTGAAACTGATACAAACCACAGGTCCTCTAACATCCAATTCTTTTCAGTTAAGAGCGAGAAACGTGTGGGCTTCGTGAACAATGTAGCTTCATTTGAGGTGAAAAGTGACTGTGTTTACCTAAACGAAGTCTTGCTTGAAGAAAGACACAGAGCCTGGCATTTAACTCCGTTTCTGAAGGGAAACACACGCACAGTTCTCATCCATGAAACACACTCTGCTTTAGAGCAAGAAGCACGCACTTGCTTTCTAGGGTCTCTAATACAGAGGGAAACGTGAGTGTGCTCAGAACAAAGGAACTGTGTTTCCTACACACACGGACCATATCTAGTTCAACTCTGTTTCTGAAACTGATACAAACCACAGGTCGTCTAACATCCAATGCTTTTCAGTTAAGAGGGAGAAACGTGTGAGCTTCGTGAACAATGTAACTTCATTTGAGCTGAAAGTGACTGCGTTTAACTTAAATGAAGTCTTGCTTGTAGGAAGACACACACATGGCATTTAACTCCGTTTCTGAAGGGAAACACACGGCAGAGTTCTCATCCATAAAACACACTCTGCTTTAGAGCAAGAAGCACGCTTTTCTTTCTAGAGTCTCTAATACAGAGGGAAACGTGAGTGTGCTCAGAACAAAAGTAAAGTGTTTCCTACACACGGACCATATCTAGTTCAACTCTGTTTGTGAAACTGGTACAAACCACAGGTCGTCTAACATCCAATGCTTTTCAGTTAAGAGCGAGATATGTGTGGGCTTCGTGAACAATGTAGCTGCGTTTGAGGTGAAAAGTGACTGCGTTTACCTGAAACGAAGTCTTGCTTGAAGAAAGACATAGAGCCTGGCATTTAACTCCGTTTCTGAAGGGAATCACACGGCGCAGTTCTCATCAATGAAAAACACATTCTGCTTTAGAGCAAGAAGCACGCTCTTGCTTTCTAGAGTCTCTAATACAGAGGGAAACGTGAGTGTGCTCAGAACAAATGAACTGTGTTTCCTACACACACGGACCATATCTAGTTCAACTCTGTTTCTGAAACTGATACAAACCACAGGTCCTATAACATCCAATGCTTTTCAGTTAAGAGCGAAAAACATGTGAGCTTTGTGAACAATGTAGCTTTGTTTGAGCTGAAAAGTGACTACGTTTACCTGAAACGAAGTCTTGCTTGTAGGAAGACACACGTCTGGCATTTAACTCCGTTTCTGAAGGGAAACACACGGCACTGTTCTCATCCATGAAACACACACTGCTTTAGAGCAAGAAGCACGCTTTTGCTTTCTAGAGTCTCTAATACAGAGGGAAACGTGAGTGTGCTCAGAACAAAAGAACTGTGTTTCCTACACACACAGACCATATCTAGTTCAACTCTGTTTCTGAAACTGATACAAACCACAGGTCCTCTAACATCCAATGCTTTTCAGTTAAGAGCGAGAAACGTGTGAGCTTCGTGAACAATGTAACTTCATTTGAGCTGAAAGTGACTGCGTTTACCTGAAACGAAATCTTGCTTGTAAGAAGACACACGCCTGGCATTTAATTCCGTTTCTGAAGGGAAACACACGGCACAGTTCTCATCCATGAAACACACTCTGCTTTAGAGCAAGAAGCACGCTCTTGCTTTCTAGAGTCTCTAATACAGAGGGAAACGTGAGTGTGCTCAGAACAAAAGAACTGTGTTTCCTACACACACGGACCATATCTAGTTCAACTCTGTTTCTGAAAATGATACAAACCACAGGTCGTCTAATATCCAATGCTTTTCAGGTAAGAGCGAGAAACGTGTGAGCTTCGTGAACAATGTAGCTTCGTTTGAGCTGAAAAGTGACTGTGTTTACCTGAAACGAAGTCTTGCTTGTACGAAGACACACGCCTGGCATTTAACTCCGTTTCTGAAGGGAAACACACGGCACAGTTCTCATCCATGAAACACACTCTGCTTTAGAGCAAGAAGCACGCTCTTGCATTCTAGAGTCTCTAATACAGAGGGAAACGTGAGTGTGCTCATAACAAATGAACTATGTTTCCTACACACACGGACCATATCCAGTTCAACTCTGTTTCTGAAACTGATACAGACCACAGGTCATCTAACATCCAATGCTTTTCAGTTAAGAGCGAGAAACGGGTGAGCTTCGTGAACAATGTAGCTTCGTTTGAGGTGAAAAGTGACTGCGTTTACCTGAAACGAAGTCTTGCTTGTAGGAAGACACACGCCTGGCATTTAACTCCGTTTCTGAAGGGAAACACACGGCACAGACCTCATCCATGAAACACATTCTGCTTTAGAGCAAGAAGCACGCTCTTGCTTTCTAGAGTCTCTAATACAGAGGGAAACGTGAGTGTGCTCAGAACAAAAGAACTGTGTTTCCTACACACACAGACCATATCTAATACAACTCTGTTTCTGAAACTGATACAAACCACAGGTCCTCTAACATCCAATGCTTTTCAGTTAAGAGCGAGAAACATGTGGGCTTCGTGAACAATGTAACTTCGTTTGATATGAAAAGTGACTGCGTTTACCTGAAAAGAAGTCTTGCTTGAAGATAGACACAGAGCCTGGCATTTAACTCCGTTTCTGAAGGGAAACACACTGCGCAGTTCTCATCCATGAAACACACTCTGCTTTAGAGCAAGAAGCACTCTCTTGCTTTCTAGAGTCTCTAATACAGAGGGAAACGTGAGTGTGCGCAGAACAAAAGAACTGTGTTTCCTACACACACGGACCATATCTAGTTCAACTCTGTTTCTGAAACTGATACAAACCACAGGTCGTCTAACATCCAATGCTTTTCAGTTAAGAGCGAGAAACGTGTGAGCTTCGTGAACAATGTAACTTCATTTGAGCTGAAAGTGACTTCGTTTACCTGAAACGAAGTCTTGCTTGAAGATAGACACAGAGCCTGGCATTTAACTCCGTTTCTGAAGGGAAGCACACGGCACAGTTCTCATCCATGAAACACACACTGCTTTAGAGCAAGAAGCACGTTCTTGCTTTCTAGAATCTCTAATACAGAGGGAAACGTGAGTGTGCTCAGAACAAAAGAACTGTGTTTCCTACACACACAGAGCATATCTAATTCAACTCTGTTTCTGAAACTGATACAAACCACAGGTCCTCTAACATCCAATGTTTTTCAGTTAAGAGCGAGAAACGTGTGAGCTTCGTGAACAATGTAGCTTCGTTTGACCTGAAAAGTGACTGCGTTTACCTGAAACGAAGTCTTCCTTGTAGGAAGACACACTTCTGGCATTAACTCCGTTTCTCAAGGGAAACACACGGCACAGTTCTCATCCATGAAACACGTTCTGCTTTACAGCAAGAAGCACGCTCTTGCTTTCTAGAGTCTCTAATAGAGAGGGAAACGTGAGTGTGCTCAGAACAAAAGAACTGTGTTTCCTACACACACGGACCATATCTAGTTCAACTCTGTTTCTGAAACTGATACAAACCACAGGTCGTCTAACATCCAATGCTTTTCAGTTAAGAGCGAGAAACGTGTGAGCTTCGTGAACAATGTAACTTCATTTGAGCTGAAAGTGACTTCGTTTACCTGAAACCAAGTCTTGCTTGAAGATAGACACAGAGCCTGGCATTTAACTCCGTTTCTGAAGGGAAGCACACGGCACAGTTCTCCTCCATGAAACACACAATGCTTTAGAGCAAGAAGCACGCTCTTGCTTTCTAGAATCTCTAATACAGAGGGAAACGTGAGTGTGCTCAGAAAAAAAGAACTGTGTTTCCTACACACACAGAGCATATCTAATTCAACTCTGTTTCTGAAACTGATACAAACCACAGGTCCTCTAACATCCAATGTTTTTCAGTTAAGAGCGAGAAACGTGTGAGCTTCGTGAACAATGTAACTTCATTTGAGCTGAAAGTGAATGCGTTTACCAGAAACGAATTCTTGCTTGTAGGAAGACATACGCCTGGCATTTAATTCCGCTTCTGAAGGGAAACACACGGCACAGTTCTCATCCATGAAACACACTCTGCTTTACAGCAAGAAGCACGCTCTTGCTTTCTAGAGTCTCTAATACAGAGGGAAACGTGAGTGTGCTCAGAACAAATGAACTGTTTTTCCTACACACACGGACCATATCTAGTTCAACTCTGTTTCTGAAACTGATACAAACCACAGGTCGTCTAACATCCAATGCTTTTCAGTTAAGAGCGAGAAACGTGTGGCCTTCGTGAACAATGTAGCTTCGTTTGAGCTGAAAAGTGACTACGTTTACCTGAAACGAAGTCTTGCTTGTAGGAAGACACCCGCCTGGCATTTAACTCCGTTTCTGAAGGGAAACACACGGCACAGTTCTCATCCATGAAACACACACTGCTTTAGAGCAAGAAGCACGCTTTTGCTTTCTAGAGTCTCTAATACAGAGGGAAACGTGAGTGTGCTCAGAACAAAAGAACTGTGTTTCCTATACACACAGACCATATCTAGTTCAACTCTGTTTCAGAAACTGATACAAACCACAGGTCCTCTAACACCCAATACTTTTCAGTTAAGAGCGAGAAACGTGTGAGCTTCGTGAACAATGTAACTTCATTTGAGCTGAAAGTGACTGCGTTTACCAGAAACGAATTCTTGCTTGTAGGAAGACATACGCCTGGCATTTAATTCCGCTTCTGAAGGGAAACACACGGCACAGTTCTCATCCATGAAACACACTCTGCTTTACAGCAAGAAGCACGCTCTTGCTTTCTAGAGTCTCTAATACAGAGGGAAACGTGAGTGTGCTCAGAACAAATGAACTGTTTTTCCTACACACACGGACCATATCTAGTTCAACTCTGTTTCTGAAACTGATACAAACCACAGTTCGTCTAACATCCAATGCTTTTCAGTTAAGAGCGAGAAACGGGTGAGCTTCGTGAACAATGTAGCTTCGTTTGAGGTGAAAAGTGACTGCGTTTACCTGAAACCAAGTCTTTATTGTAGGAAGACACACGCCTGGCATTTAACTCCGTTTCTGAAGGGAAACACACGGCACAGTCCTCATCCATGAAACACATTCTGATTTAGAACAAGAAGCACGCTCTTGCTTTCTATAGTCTCTAATACAGAGGGAAACGTGAGTGTGCTCATAACAAATGAACTGTGTTTCCTACACACACGGACCATATCTAGTTCAACTCTGTTTCTGAAACTGATACAAACCACAGGTCGTCTAACATCCAATGCTTTTCAGTTAAGAGCGAGAAACGGGTGAGCTTCGTGAACAATGTAGCTTCGTTTGAGCTGAAAAGTGACTGCGTTTACCTGAAATGAAGTCTTGCTTGTAGGAAGACACACGCCTGGCATTTTACTCCGTTTCTGAAGGGAAACACACGGCACAGTCCTCATCCATGAAACACATTCTGCTTTAGAGCAAGAAGCACGCTCTTGCTTTCTAGAGTCTCTAATACAGAGGGAAACGTGAGTGTGCTCAGAACAAAAGAACTGTGTTTCCTACACACACGGACCATATCTAGTTCAACTCTGTTTCTGAAACTGATACAAACCACAGCTCCTCTAACATCCAATTCTTTTCATTTAAGAGCGAGAAACGTGTGGGCTTCGTGAACAATGTAGCTTCGTTTGAGGTGAAAAGTGACTGTGTTTACCTAAACGAAGTCTTGCTTGAAGAAAGACACAGAGCCTGGCATTTAACTCCGTTTCTGAAGGGAAACACACGCACAGTTCTCATCCATGAAACACACTCTGCTTTAGAGCAAGAAGCACGCACTTGCTTTCTAGAGTCTCTAATACAGAGGGAAACGTGAGTGTGCTCAGAAAAAAGGAACTGTGTTTCCTACAAACACGGACCATATCTAGTTCAACTCTGTTTCTGAAACTGATACAAACAACAGGTCGTCTAACATCCAATGCTTTTCAGTTAAGTGGGAGAAACGTGTGAGCTTCGTGAACAAAGTAACTTCATTTGAGCTGAAAGTGACTGCGTTTACCTGAAATGAAGTCTTGCTTGTAGGAAGACACACGCCTGGCATTTAACTCCGTTTCTGAAGGGAAACACACGCACAGTTCTCATCCATGAAACACACTCTGCTTTAGAGCAAGAAGCACGCTTTTGCTTTCTAGAGTCTCTAATACAGAGGGAAACGTGAGTGTGCTCAGAACAAATGTAATGTGTTTCCTACACACGGACCATATCTAGTTCAACTCTGTTTGTGAAACTTCTACAAACCACAGGTCGTCTAACATCCAATGCTTTTCAGTTAAGAGCGAGAAACGTGTGGGCTTCGTGAACAATGTAGCTTCGTTTGAGATGAAAAGTGACTGCGTTTACCTGAAACGAAGTCTTGCTTGAAGATAGCCACAGAGCCTGGCTTTTAACTCCGTTTCTGAAGGGAAACACACTGCGCAGTTCTCATCCATGAAACACACTCTGCTTTAGAGCAAGAAGCACTCTCTTGCTTTCTAGAGTCTCTAATACAGAGGGAAACATGAGTCTGCGCAGAAAAAAAGAACTGTGTTTCCTACACACACGGACCATATCTAGTTCAACTCTGTTTCTGAAACTGATACAAACCACAGGTCTTCGAACATCCAATGCTTTTCAGGTAAGAGCGAGAAACGTGTGAGCTTCGTGAACAATGTAGCTTTGTTTGAGCTGAAAAGTGACTACGTTTACCTGAAACGAAGTCTTGCTTGTAGGAAGACACACGCCTGGCATTTAACTCCGTTTCTGAAGGGAAACACACGGCACAGTTCTCATCCATGAAACACACACTGCTTTAGAGCAAGAAGCATGCTTTTGCTTTCTAGATTCTCTAATACAGAGGGAAACGTGAGTGTGCTCAGAACAAAAGAACTGTGTTTCCTACACACACGGACCATATCTAGTTCAACTCTGTTTCTGAAACTGATACAAACCACAGGTCCTCTAACATCCAATGCTTTTCAGTTAAGAGCAAGAAACGTGTGAGCTTCGTGAACAATGTAACTTCATTTGAGCTGAAAGTGACTGCGTTTACCTGAAACGAAGTCTTGCTTGAAGATAGACACAGAGCCTGGCATTTAACTCCGTTTCTAAAGGGAAGGACACGGCGCAGTTCTCATCCATGAAACACATTCTGCTTTAGAGCAAGAAGCACGCTCTTGCTTTCTAGAGTCTCTAATACAGAGGTAAACGTGAGTGTGCTCATAACAAATGAACTGTGTTTCCCACACACACGGACCATATCTAGTTCAACTCTGTTTCTGAAACTGATACAAACCACAGGTCGTCTAACATCCAATGCTTTTCAGTTAAGAGCGAGAAACGGGTGAGCTTCGTGAACAATGTAGCTTCGTTTGAGCTGAAAAGTGACTGCGTTTACCTGAAATGAAGTCTTGCTTGTAGGAAGACACATGCCTGGCATTTAACTCCGTTTCTGAAGGGAAACACACGGCACAGTCCTCATCCATGAAACACATTCTGCTTTAGAGCAAGAAGCACGCTCTTGCTTTCTAGAGTCTCTAATACAGAGGGAAACGTGAGTGTGCTCAGAACAAAAGAACTGTGTTTCCTACACACACGGACCATATCTAGTTCAACTCTGTTTCTGAAACTGATACAAACCACAGCTCCTCTAACATCCAATTCTTTTCATTTAAGAGCGAGAAACGTGTGGGCTTCGTGAACAATGTAGCTTCGTTTGAGGTGAAAAGTGACTGTGTTTACCTAAACGAAGTCTTGCTTGAAGAAAGACACAGAGCCTGGCATTTAACTCCGTTTCTGAAGGGAAACACACGCACAGTTCTCATCCATGAAACACACTCTGCTTTAGAGCAAGAAGCACGCACTTGCTTTCTAGAGTCTCTAATACAGAGGGAAACGTGAGTGTGCTCAGAACAAAGGAACTGTGTTTCCTACACACACGGACCATATCTAGTTCAACTCTGTTTCTGAAACTGATACAAACAACAGGTCGTCTAACATCCAATGCTTTTCAGTTAAGAGGGAGAAACGTGTGAGCTTCGTGAACAATGTAACTTCATTTGAGCTGAAAGTGACTGCGTTTACCTGAAATGAAGTCTTGCTTGTAGGAAGACACACGCCTGGCATTTAACTCCGTTTCTGAAGGGAAACACACGCACAGTTCTCATCCATGAAACACACTCTGCTTTAGAGCAAGAAGCACGCTTTTGCTTTCTAGAGTCTCTAATACAGAGGGAAACGTGAGTGTGCTCAGAACAAAAGTAATGTGTTTCCTACACACGGACCATATCTAGTTCAACTCTGTTTGTGAAACTTCTACAAACCACAGGTCGTCTAACATCCAATGCTTTTCAGTTAAGAGCGAGAAACGTGTGGGCTTCGTGAACAATGTAGCTTCGTTTGAGGTGAAAAGTGACTGCGTTTACCTGAAACGAAGTCTTGCTTGAAGATAGACACAGAGCCTGGCATTTAACTCCGTTTCTGAAGGGAAACACACTGCGCAGTTCTCATCCATGAAACACACTCTGCTTTAGAGCAAGAAGCACTCTCTTGCTTTCTAGAGTCTCTAATACAGAGGGAAACATGAGTCTGTGCAGAAAAAAAGAACTGTGTTTCCTACACACACGGACCATATCTAGTTCAACTCTGTTTCTGAAACTGATACAAACCACAGGTCTTCGAACATCCAATGCTTTTCAGGTAAGAGCAAGAAACGTGTGAGCTTCGTGAACAATGTAGCTTTGTTTGAGCTGAAAAGTGACTACGTTTACCTGAAACGAAATCTTGCTTGTAGGAAGACACACGCCTGGCATTTAACTCCGTTTCTGAAGGGAAACACACGGCACAGTTCTCATCCATGAAACACACACTGCTTTAGAGCAAGAAGCATGCTTTTGCTTTCTAGAGTCTCTAATACAGAGGGAAACGTGAGTGTGCTCAGAACAAAAGAACTGTGTTTCCTACACACACGGACCATATCTAGTTCAACTCTGTTTCTGAAACTGATAGAAACCACAGGTCCTCTAACATCCAATGCTTTTCAGTTAAGAGCAAGAAACGTGTGAGCTTCGTGAACAATGTAACTTCATTTGATCTGAAAGTGACTGCGTTTACCTGAAACGAAGTCTTGCTTGAAGATAGACACAGAGCCTGGCATTTAACTCCGTTTCTAAAGGGAAGGACACGGCGCAGTTCTCATCCATGAAACACATTCTGCATTAGAGCAAGAAGCACGCTCTTGCTTTCTAGAGTCTCTAATACAGAGGGAAACGTGAGTGTGCTCATAACAAATGAACTGTGTTTCCTACACACACGGACCATATATAGTTCAACTCTGTTTCTGAAACTGATACAAACCACAGGTCGTCTAACATCCAATGCTTTTCAGTTAAGAGCGAGAAACGGGTGAGCTTCGTGAACAATGTAGCTTCGTTTGAGCTGAAAAGTGACTGCGTTTACCTGAAATGAAGTCTTGCTTGTAGGAAGACACATGCCTGGCATTTAACTCCGTTTCTGAAGGGAAACACACGGCACAGTCCTCATCCATGAAACACATTCTGCTTTAGAGCAAGAAGCACGCTCTTGCTTTCTAGAGTCTCTAATACAGAGGGAAACGTGAGTGTGCTCAGAACAAAAGAACTGTGTTTCCTACACACACGGACCATATCTAGTTCAACTCTGTTTCTGAAACTGATACAAACCACAGGTCCTCTAACATCCAATTCTTTTCATTTAAGAGCGAGAAACGTGTGGGCTTCGTGAACAATGTAGCTTCGTTTGAGGTGAAAAGTGACTGTGTTTACCTAAACGAAGTCTTGCTTGAAGAAAGACACAGAGCCTGGCATTTAACTCCGTTTCTGAAGGGAAACACACGCACAGTTCTCATCCATGAAACACACTCTGCTTTAGAGCAAGAAGCACGCTCTTGCTTTCTAGAGTCTCTAATACAGAGGGAAACGTGAGTGTGCTCAGAACAAATGAACTGTTTTTCCTACACACACGGACCATATCTAGTTCAACTCTGTTTCTGAAACTGATACAAACCACAGTTCGTCTATCATCCAATGCTTTTCAGTTAAGAGCGAGAAACGGGTGAGCTTCGTGAACAATGTAGCTTCGTTTGAGGTGAAAAGTGACTGCGTTTACCTGAAACCAAGTCTTGCTTGTAGGAAGACACACGCCTGGCATTTAACTCCGTTTCTGAAGGGAAACACATGGCACAGTCCTCATCCATGAAACACATTCTGCTTTAGAACAAGAAGCACGCTCTTGCTTTCTAGAGTCTCTAATACAGAGGGAAACATGAGTGTGCTCAGAACAAAAGAACTGTGTTTCCTGCACACAGAGACCATATCTAGTTCAACTCTGTTTCTGAAACTGATACAAACCACAGGTCCTCTAACATCCAATGCTTTTCAGTTAAGAGCGTGAAACGTGTGAGCTTCATGAACAATGTAACTTCATTTGAGCTGAAAGTGACTGTGTTTACCTGAAACGAAGTCTTGCTTGAAGATAGACACAGAGCCTGGCATTTAACTCCGTTTCTGAAGGGAAACACACTGCGCAGTTCTCATCCATGAAACACACTCTGCTTTAGAGGAAGTAGCACTCTCTTGCTTTCTAGAGTCTCTAATACAGAGGGAAACGTGAGTGTGCGCAGAAAAAAAGAACTGTATTTCCTACACACACGGACCATATCTAGTTCAACTCTGTTTCTGAAACTGATACAAACCACAGGTCTTCGAACATCCAATGCTTTTCAGGTAAGAGCGAGAAACGTGTGAGCTTCGTGAACAATGTAGCTTTGTTTGAGCTGAAAAGTGACTACGTTTACCTGAAACGAAGTCTTACTTGTAGGAAGACACACGCCTGGCATTTAACTCCGTTTCTGAAGGGAAACACACGGCACAGTTCTCATCCATGAAACACACACTGCTTTAGAGCAAGAGGCACGCTCTTGCTTTCTAGAATCTCTAATACAGAGGGAAACGTGAGTGTGCTCAGAACAAAAGAACTGTGTTTCCTACACACACAGAGCATATCTAATTCAACTCTGTTTCAGAAACTGATACAAACCACAGGTCCTCTAACATCCAATGCTTTTCAGTTAAGAGCGAGAAACGTGTGAGCTTTGTGAACAATGTAGCTTCGTTTGAGCTGAAAAGTGACTGCGTTTACCTGAAACGATGTCTTGCTTGTAGGAAGACACACGCCTGGCATTTAACTCCGTTTCTGAAGGGAAACACACGGCACAGTTCTCATCCATGAAACACACTCTGCTTTAGAGCAAGAAGCACTCTTTTGCTTTCTAGAGTCTCTAATACAGAGGGAAACGTGAGTGTGCTCAGAACAAAAGTAATGTGTTTCCTACACACGGACCATATCTAGTTCAACTCTGTTTGTGAAACTTCTACAAACCACAGGTCGTCTAACATCCAATGCTTTTCAGTTAAGAGCAAGAAACGTGTGGGCTTCGTGAACAATGTAGCTTCGTTTGAGGTGAAAAGTGACTGCGTTTACCTGAAACGAAGTCTTGCTTGAAGAAAGACACAGAGCCTGGCATTTAACTCCGTTTCTAATGGGAATCACAGGGCGCAGTTCTCATCCATGAAACACACTCTGCTTTAGAGCAAGAAGCACGCTCTTGCTCTCTAGAGTCTCTAATACAGAGGGAAACGTGAGTGTGCTCATAACAAATGAACTGTGTTTCCTACACACACGGACCATATCTAGTTCAACTCTGTTTCTGAAACTGATACAAACCACAGGTCCTATAACATCCAATGCTTTTCAGTTAAGAGCGAAAAACGTGTGAGCTTTGTGAACAATGTAGCTTCGTTTGAGCTGAAAAGTGACTAGGTTTACCTGAAACGAAGTCTTGCTTGTAGGAAGACACCCGCCTGGCATTTAACTCTGTTTCTGAAGGGAAACACACGGCACAATTCTCATCCATGAAACACACACTGCTTTAGAGCAAGAAGCACGCGTTTGCTTTCTAGAGTCTCTAATACAGAGGGAAACATGAGTGTGCTCAGAACAAAAGAACTGTGTTTCCTATACACACAGACCATATCTAGTTCAACTCTGTTTCAGAAACTGATACAAACCACAGGTCCTCTAACATCCAATACTTTTCAGTTAAGAGCGAGAAACGTGTGAGCTTCGTGAACAATGTAACTTCATTTGAGCTGAAAGTGACTGCGTTTACCAGAAACGAATTCTTGCTTGTAGAAAGACATACGCCTGGCATTTAATTCCATTTCTGAAGGGAAACACACGGCACAGATCTCATCCATAAAACACACTCTGCTTTAGAGCAAGAAGCACGCTCTTGCTTTCTAGAGTCTCTAATACAGAGGGAAACGTGAGTGTGCTCAGAACAAATGAACTGTTTTTCCTACACACACGGACCATATCTAGTTCAACTCTGTTTCTGAAACTGATACAAACCACAGTTCGTCTAACATCCAATGCTTTTCAGTTAAGAGCGAGAAACGGGTGAGCTTCGTGAACAATGTAGCTTCGTTTGAGGTGAAAAGTGACTGCGTTTACCTGAAACCAAGTCTTGCTTGTAGGAAGACACACGCCTGGCATTTAACTCCGTTTCTGAAGGGAAACACACGGCACAGTCCTCATCCATGAAACACATTCTGCTTTAGAACAAGAAGCACGCTCTTGCTTTCTAGAGTCTCTAATACAGAGGGAAACGTGAGTGTGCTCAGAACAAAAGAACTGTGTTTCCTGCACACAGAGACCATATCTAGTTCAACTCTGTTTCTGAAACTGATACAAACCACAGGTCCTCTAACATCCAATGCTTTTCAGTTAAGAGCAAGAAACGTGTGAGCTTCATGAACAATGTAACTTCATTTGAGCTGAAAGTGACTGTGTTTACCTGAAACGAAGTCTTGCTTGAAGATAGACACAGAGCCTGGCATTTAACTCCGTTTCTGAAGGGAAACACACTGCGCAGTTCTCATCCATGAAACACACTCTGCTTTAGAGCAAGAAGCACTCTCTTGCTTTCTAGAGTCTCTAATACAGAGGGAAACGTGAGTGTGCGCAGAAAAAAAGAACTGTGTTTCCTACACATACGGACCATATCTAGTTCAACTCTGTTTCTGAAACTGATACAAACCACAGGTCTTCGAACATCCAATGCTTTTCAGGTAAGAGCGAGAAACGTGTGAGCTTCGTGAACAATGTAGCTTTGTTTGAGCTGAAAAGTGACTACGTTTACCTGAAACGAAGTCTTGCTTGTAGGAAGACACACGCCTGGCATTTAACTCCGTTTCTGAAGGGAAACACACTGCACAGTTCTCATCCATGAAACACACACTGCTTTAGAGCAAGAAGCATGCTTTTGCTTTCTAGAGTCTCTAATACAGAGGGAAACGTGAGTGTGCTCAGAACAAAAGAACTGTGTTTCCTACACACATGGACCATATCTAGTTCAACTCTGTTTCTGAAACTGATACAAACCACAGGTCCTCTAACATCCAATGCTTTTCAGTTAAGAGCAAGAAACGTGTGAGCTTCGTGAACAATGTAACTTCATTTGATCTGAAAGTGACTGCGTTTACCTGAAACGAAGTCTTGCTTGTAGGAAGACACACGCCTGGCATTTAACTCCGTTTCTGAAGGGAAACACACGGCACAGTTCTCATCCATGAAACACGTTCTGCTTTAGAGCAAGAAGCACGCTCTTGCTTTCTAGAGTCTCTAATAGAGAGGGAAACGTGAGTGTGCTCAGAACAAAAGAATTGTGTTTCCTACACAAACAGACCATATCTAGTTCAACTATGTTTCTGAAACTGATACAAACCACAGGTCCTCTAACATCCAATTCTTTTCAGTTAAGAGCGAGAAACATGTGGTCTTCGTGAACAATGTAGCTTCGTTTGATATGAAAAGTGACTGCGTTTACCAGAAAAGAAGTCTTGCTTGAAGATAGACACAGAGCCTGGCATTTAACTCCGTTTCTGAAGGGAAACACACAGCGCAGTTCTCATCCATGAAACACACTCTGCTTTAGAGCAAGAAGCACTCTCTTGCTTTCTAGAGTCTCTAATACAGAGGGAAACGTGAGTGTGCTCAGAACAAAGGAACTGTGTTTCCTACACACACGGACCATATCTAGTTCAACTCTGTTTCTGAAACTGATACAAACCACAGGTCATCTAACATCCAATGCTTTTCAGTTAAGAGCGAGAAACGGGTGAGCTTCGTGAACAATGTAGCTTCGTTTGAGCTGAAAAGTGACTGCGTTTACCTGAAACGAAGTTTTGCTTGTAGGAAGACACACGCCTGGCATTTTACACCGTTTCTGAAGGGAAACACACGGCACAGTCCTCATCCATGAAACACATTCTGCTTTAGAGCAAGAAGCACGCTCTTGCTTTCTAGAATCTCTATTACAGAGGGAAACGTGAGTGTGCTCAGAACAAAAGAACTGTGTTTCCTAAACACACGGACCATATCTAGTTCAACTCTGTTTCTGAAACTGATACAAACCACAGGTCCTCTAACATCCAATTCTTTTCAGTCAAGAGCGAGAAACGTGTGGGCTTCGTGAACAATGTAGCTTCGTTTGAGGTGAAAAGTGACTGTGTTTACCTAAACGAAGTCTTGCTTGAAGAAAGACACAGAGCCTGGCATTTAACTCCGTTTCTGAAGGGAAACACACGCACAGTTCTCATCCATGAAACACACTCTGCTTTAGAGCAAGAAGCACTCACTTGCTTTATAGAGTCTCTAATACAGAGGGAAACGTGAGTGTGCTCAGAACAAAGGAACTGTGTTTCCTACACACGGACCATATCTAGTTCAACTCTGTTTCTGAAACTGATACAAACCACAGGTCGTCTAACATCCAATGCTTTTCAGTTAAGAGCAAGAAACGCGTGAGCTTCGTGAACAATGTAACTTCATTTGAGCTGAAAGTGACTGCGTTTACCTGAAATGAAGTCTTGCTTGTAGGAAGACACACGCCTGGCATTTAACTCCGTTTCTGAAGGGAAACACACGGCACAGTTCTCATCCATGAAACACACTCTGCTTTAGAGCAATAAGCACGCTTTTGCTTTCTAGAGTCTCTAATACAGAGGGAAACGTGAGTGTGCTCAGAACAAAAGAACTGTGTTTCCTATACACACAGACCATATCTAGTTCAACTCTGTTTCAGAAACTGATACAAACCACAGGTCCTCTAACATCCAATACTTTTCAGTTAAGAGCGAGAAACGTGTGAGCTTCGTGAACAATGTAACTTCATTTGAGCTGAAAGTGACTGCGTTTACCAGGAACGAATTCTTGCTTGTAGGAAGACATACGCCTGGCATTTAATTCCGTTTCTGAAGGGAAACACACGGCACAGTTCTCATCCATGAAACACACTCTGCTTTAGAGCAAGAAGCATGCTCTTGCTTTCTAGAGTCTCTAATACAGAGGGAAACGTGAGTGTGCTCAGAACAAATGAACTGTTTTTCCTACACACACGGACCATATCTAGTTCAACTCTGTTTCTGAAACTGATACAAACCACAGTTCGTCTAACATCCAATGCTTTTCAGTTAAGAGCGAGAAACGGGTGAGCTTCGTGAACAATGTAGCTTCGTTTGAGGTGAAAAGTGACTGCGTTTACCTGAAACGAAGTCTTGCTTGTAGGAAGACACACGCCTGGCATTTAACTCCGTTTCTGAAGGGAAACACACGGCACAGTCCTCATCCATGAAACACATTCTGCTTTAGAACAAGAAGCACGCTCTTGCTTTCTAGAGTCTCTAATACAGAGGGAAACGTGAGTGTGCTCAGAACAAAAGAACTGTGTTTCCTGCACACAGAGACCATATCTAGTTCAACTCTGTTTCAGAAACTGATACAAACCACAGGTCCTCTAACATCCAATGCTTTTCAGTTAAGAGCGAGAAACGTGTGAGCTTCATGAACAATGTAACTTCATTTGAGCTGAAAGTGACTGTGTTTACCTGAAACGAAGTCTTGCTGAAGATAGACACAGAGACTGGCATTTAACTCCGTTTCTGAAGGGAAACACACTGCGCAGTTCTCATCCATGAAACACACTCTGCTTTAGAGCAAGAAGCACTCTCTTGCTTTCTAGAGTCTCTATTACAGAGGGAAACGTGAGTGTGCGCAGAAAAATGAACTGTGTTTCCTACACACACAGACCATATCTAGTTCAACTCTGTTTCTGAAACTGATACAAACCACAGGTCTTCGAACATCCAATGCTTTTCAGGTAAGAGCGAGAAACGTGTGAGCTTCGTGAACAATGTAGCTTTGTTTGAGCTGAAAAGTGACTACGTTTACCTGAAACGAAGTCTTGCTTGTAGGAAGACACACGCCTGGCATTTAACTCTGTTTCTGAAGGGAAACACACGGCACAGTTCTCATCCATGAAACACACACTGCTTTAGAGCAAGAAGCATGCTTTTGCTTTCTAGAGTCTCTAAATCAGAGGGAAACGTGAGTGTGCTCAGAACAAAAGAACTGTGTTTCCTACACACACGGACCATATCTAGTTCAACTCTGTTTCTGAAACTGATACAAACCACAGGTCCTCTAACATCCAATGCTTTTCAGTTAAGAGCAAGAAACGTGTGATCTTCGTGAACAATGTAACTTCATTTGATCTGAAAGTGACTGCGTTTACCTGAAACGAAGTCTTGCTTGAAGATAGACACAGAGGCCTGCATTTAACTCCATTTCTAAAGGGAAGCACACGGCGCAGTTCTCATCCATGAAACACTTTCTGCTTTAGAGCAAGAAACACGCTCTTGCTTTCTAGAGTCTCTAATACAGAGGGAAACGTGAGTGTGCGCAGAAAAAAAGAACTGTGTTTCCTACACACACGGACCATATCTAGTTAAACTCTGTTTCTGAAACTGATACAAACCACAGGTCCTATAACATCCAATGCTTTTCAGTTAAGAGCGAAAAACGTGTGAGCTTTGTGAACAATGTAGCTTCGTTTGAGCTGAAAATTGACTACGTTTACCTGAAATGAAGTCTTGCTTGTAGGAAGACACACGCCTGGCTTTTAACTCCGTTTCTGAAGGGAAACACACAGCACAGTTCTCATCCATGAAACACACTCTGCTTTAGAGCAAGAAGCACGCTCTTGTTTTCTAGAGTCTCTAATACAGAGGGAAACGTGAGTGTGCTCAGAACAAAGGAACTGTGTTTCCTACACACACGGACCATATCTAGTTCAACTCTGTTTCTGAAAATGATACAAACCACAGGTCGTCTAATATCCAATGCTTTTCATGTAAGAGCGAGAAACGTGTGAGCTTCGTGAATAATGTAGCTTCGTTTGAGCTGAAAAGTGACTGTGTTTACCTGAAACGAAGTCTTGCTTGTAGGAAGACACACGCCTGGCATTTAACTCTGTTTCTGAAGGGAAACACACGGCACAGTTCTCATCCATGAAACACACTCTGCTTTAGAGCAAGAAGCACGCTCTTGCTTTCTAGAGTCTCTAATACAGAGGGAAACGTGAGTGTGCTCATAACAAATGAACTATGTTTCCTACACACACGGACCATATCTAGTTCAACTCTGTTTCTGAAACTGATACAAACCACAGGTCGTCTAACATCCAATTCTTTTCAGTTAAGAGCGAGAAACGTGTGGGCTTCGTGAACAATGTAGCTTCGTTTGAGGTGAAAAGTGACTGTGTTTACCTAAACGAAGTCTTGCTTGAAGAAAGACACAGAGCCTGGCATTTAACTCCGTTTCTGAAGGGAAACACACGCACAGTTCTCATCCATGAAACACACTCTGCTTTAGAGCAAGAAGCACGCTTTTGCTTTCTAGAGTCTCTAATACAGAGGGAAACGTGAGTGTGCTCAGAACAAAAGTAATGTGTTTCCTACACACGGACCATATCTAGTTCAACTCTGTTTGTGAAACTTCTACAAACCACAGGTCGTCTAACATCCAATGCTTTTCAGTTAAGAGCGAGAAACGTGTGAGCTTCGTGAACAATGTAGCTTCTTTTGGGGTGAAAAGTGACTGCGTTTACCTGAAACGAAGTCTTGCTTGAAGAAAGACACAGAGCCTGGCATTTAACTCCGTTTCTAAAGGGAATCACACGGCGCAGTTCTCATCCATGAAACACACTCTGCTTTAGAGCAAGAAGCACGCTCTTGCTTTCTAGAGTCTCTAATACAGAGGGAAACGTGAGTGTGCTCATAACAAATGAACTGTGTTTCCTACACACACGGACCATATCTAGTTCAACTCTGTTTCTGAAACTGATACAAACCACAGGTCCTATAACATCCAATGCTTTTCAGTTAAGAGCGAAAAACGTGTGAGCTTTGTGAACAATGTAGCTTCGTTTGAGCTGAAAAGTGACTACGTTTACCTGAAACGAAGTCTTGCTTGTAGGAAGACACCCGCCTGGCATTTAACTCCGTTTCTGAAGGGAAACACACGGCAC
This sequence comes from Onychomys leucogaster, assembly GCA_949786385.1. NCBI lineage: Eukaryota > Metazoa > Chordata > Mammalia > Rodentia > Cricetidae > Onychomys > Onychomys leucogaster. Next base: position 77,752 of record CATKUP010000551.1, read on the forward strand.
AGTTCTCATCCATGAAACACACACTGCTTTAGAGCAAGAAGCACGCTTTTGCTTTCTAGAGTCTCTAATACAGAGGGAAACGTGAGTGTGCTCAGAACAAAAGAACTGTGTTTCCTATACACAGAGACCATATCTAGTTCAACTCTGTTTCAGAAACTGATACAAACCACAGGTCGTCTAACATCCAATGCTTTTCAGTTAAGAGGGAGAAACGTGTGAGCTTCGTGAACAATGTAACTTCATTTCTGCTGAAAGTGATTGCGTTTACCTGAAATGAAGTCTTGCTTGTAGGAAGACACACGCCTGGCATTTAACTCCGTTTCTGAAGGGAAACACACGGCACAGTTCTCATCCATGAAACACACACTGCTTTAGAGCAAGAAGCACGCTTTTGCTTTCTAGAGTCTCTAATACAGAGGGAAACGTGAGTGTGCTCAGAACAAAGGAACTGTGTTTCCTACACACACGGACCATATCTAGTTCAACTCTGTTTCTGAAACTGATACAAACCACAGGTCTTCGAACATCCAATGCTTTTCAGGTAAGAGCGAGAAACGTGTGAGCTTCGTGAACAATGTAGCTTTGTTTGAGCTGAAAAGTGACTACGTTTACCTGAAACGAAGTCTTGCTTGTAGGAAGACACACGCCTGGCATTTAACTCCGTTTCTGAAGGGAAACACACTGCACAGTTCTCATCCATGAAACACACACTGCTTTAGAGCAAGAAGCATGCTTTTGCTTTCTAGAGTCTCTAATACAGAGGGAAACGTGAGTGTGCTCAGAACAAAAGAACTGTGTTTCCTACACACACAGACCATATCTAGTTCAACTCTGTTTCTGAAACTGATACAAACCACAGGTCCTCTAACATCCAATGCTTTTCAGTTAAGAGCAAGAAACGTGTGAGCTTCGTGAACAATGTAACTTCATTTGATCTGAAAGTGACTGCGTTTACCTGAAACGAAGTCTTGCTTGTAGGAAGACACACGCCTGGCATTTAACTCCGTTTCTGAATGGAAACACACGGCACATTTCTCATCCATGAAACACGTTCTGCTTTAGAGCAAGAAGCACGCTCTTGCTTTCTAGAGTCTCTAATAGAGAGGGAAACGTGAGTGTGCTCAGAACAAAAGAATTGTGTTTCCTACACAAACAGACCATATCTAGTTCAACTATGTTTCTGAAACTGATACAAACCACAGGTCCTCTAACATCCAATTCTTTTCAGTTAAGAGCGAGAAACATGTGGTCTTCGTGAACAATGTAGCTTCGTTTGATATGAAAAGTGACTGCGTTTACCAGAAAAGAAGTCTTGCTTGAAGATAGACACAGAGCCAGGCATTTAACTCCGTTTCTGAAGGGAAACACACAGCGCAGTTCTCATCCATGAAACACACTCTGCTTTAGAGCAAGAAGCACTCTCTTGCTTTCTAGAGTCTCTAATACAGAGGGAAACGTGAGTGTGCTCAGAACAAAGGAACTGTGTTTCCTACACACACGGACCATATCTAGTTCAACTCTGTTTCTGAAACTGATACAAACCACAGGTCGTCTAACATCCAATGCTTTTCAGTTAAGAGCGAGAAACGGGTGAGCTTCGTGAACAATGTAGCTTCGTTTGAGGTGAAAAGTGACTGCGTTTACCTGAAACGAAGTCTTGCTTGTAGGAAGACACACGCCTGGCATTTTACACCGTTTCTGAAGGGAAACACACGGCACAGTCCTCATCCATGAAACACATTCTGCTTTAGAGCCAGAAGCACGCTCTTGCTTTCTAGAATCTCTATTACAGAGGGAAACGTGAGTGTGCTCAGAACAAAAGTACTGTGTTTCCTAAACACACGGACCATATCTAGTTCAACTCTGTTTCTGAAACTGATACAAACCACAGTTCGTCTAACATCCAATGCTTTTCAGTTAAGAGCGAGAAACGGGTGAGCTTCGTGAACAATGTAGCTTCGTTTGAGGTGAAAAGTCACTGCGTTTACCTGAAACCAAGTCTTGCTTGTAGGAAGACACACGCCTGGCATTTAACTCTGTTTCTGAAGGGAAACACACGGCACAGTTCTCATCCATGAAACACACACTGCTTTAGAGCAAGAAGCATGCTTTTGCTTTCTAGAGTCTCTAAATCAGAGGGAAACGTGAGTGTGCTCAGAACAAAAGAACTGTGTTTCCTACACACACGGACCATATCTAGTTCAACTCTGTTTCTGAAACTGATACAAACCACAGGTCCTCTAACATCCAATGCTTTTCAGTTAAGAGCAAGAAACGTGTGATCTTCGTGAACAATGTAACTTCATTTGATCTGAAAGGGACTGCGTTTACCTGAAACGAAGTCTTGCTTGAAGATAGACACAGAGCCCTGCATTTAACTCCATTTCTAAAGGGAAGCACACGGCGCAGTTCTCATCCATGAAACACATTCTGCTTTAGAGCAAGAAACACGCTCTTGCTTTCTAGAGTCTCTAATACAGAGGGAAACGTGAGTGTGCGCAGAAAAAAAGAACTGTGTTTCCTACACACACGGACCATATCTAGTTAAACTCTGTTTCTGAAACTGATACAAACCACAGGTCCTATAACATCCAATGCTTTTCAGTTAAGAGCGAAAAACGTGTGAGCTTTGTGAACAATGTAGCTTCGTTTGAGCTGAAAATTGACTACGTTTACCTGAAATGAAGTCTTGCTTGTAGGAAGACACACGCCTGGCTTTTAACTCCGTTTCTGAAGGGAAACACACGGCACAGTTCTCATCCATGAAACACACTCTGCTTTAGAGCAAGAAGCACGCTCTTGCTTTCTAGAGTCTCTAATACAGAGGGAAACGTGAGTGTGCTCAGAACAAAAGAACTGTGTTTCCTACACACACGGACCATATTTAGTTCAACTCTGTTTCTGAAAATGATACAAACCACAGGTCGTCTAATATCCAATGCTTTTCATGTAAGAGCGAGAAACGTGTGAGCTTCGTGAATAATGTAGCTTCGTTTGAGCTGAAAAGTGACTGTGTTTACCTGAAAAGAAGTCTTGCTTGTAGGAAGACACACGCCAGGCATTTAACTCCGTTTCTGAAGGGAAACACACGGCACAGTTCTCATCCATGAAACACACTCTGCTTTAGAGCAAGAAGCACGCTCTTGCTTTCTAGAGTCTCTAATAAAGAGGGAAACGTGAGTGTGCTCATAACAAATGAACTATGTTTCCTACACACACGGACCATATCTAGTTCAACTCTGTTTCTGAAACTGATACAAACCACAGGTCGTCTAACATCCAATTCTTTTCAGTTAAGAGCGAGAAACGTGTGGGCTTCGTGAACAATGTAGCTTCGTTTGAGGTGAAAAGTGACTGTGTTTACCTAAACGAAGTCTTGCTTGAAGAAAGACACAGAGCCTGGCATTTAACTCCGTTTCTGAAGGGAAACACACGCACAGTTCTCATCCATGAAACACACTCTGCTTTAGAGCAAGAAGCACGCTTTTGCTTTCTAGAGTCTCTAATACAGAGGGAAACGTGAGTGTGCTCAGAACAAAAGTAATGTGTTTCCTACACACGGACCATATCTAGTTCAACTCTGTTTGTGAAACTTCTACAAACCACAGGTCGTCTAACATCCAATGCTTTTCAGTTAAGAGCGAGAAACGTGTGAGCTTCGTGAACAATGTAGCTTCTTTTGGGGTGAAAAGTGACTGCGTTTACCTGAAACGAAGTCTTGCTTGAAGAAAGACACAGAGCCTGGCATTTAACTCCGTTTCTAAAGGGAATCACACGGCGCAGTTCTCATCCATGAAACACACTCTGCTTTAGAGCAAGAAGCACGCTCTTGCTTTCTAGAGTCTCTAATACAGAGGGAAACGTGAGTGTGCTCATAACAAATGAACTGTGTTTCCTACACACACGGACCATATCTAGTTCAACTCTGTTTCTGAAACTGATACAAACCACAGGTCCTATAACATCCAATGCTTTTCAGTTAAGAGCGAAAAACGTGTGAGCTTTGTGAACAATGTAGCTTCGTTTGAGCTGAAAAGTGACTACGTTTACCTGAAATGAAGTCTTGCTTGTAGGAAGACACCCGCCTGGCATTTAACTCCGTTTCTGAAGGGAAACACACGGCACAGTTCTCATCCATGAAACACACACTGCTTTAGAGCAAGAAGCACGCTTTTGCTTTCTAGAGTCTCTAATACAGAGGGAAACGTGAGTGTGCTCAGAACAAAAGAACTGTGTTTCCTATACACACAGACCATATCTAGTTCAACTCTGTTTCAGAAACTGATACAAACCACAGGTCGTCTAACATCCAATGCTTTTCAGTTAAGAGGGAGAAACGTGTGAGCTTCGTGAACAATGTAACTTCATTTCAGCTGAAAGTGATTGCGTTTACCTGAAACGAAGTCTTGCTTGTAGGAAGACACACGCCTGGCATTTAACTCCGTTTCTGAAGGGAAACACACGGCACAGTTCTCATCCATGAAACACACACTGCTTTAGAGCAAGAAGCACGCTTTTGCTTTCTAGAGTCTCTAATACAGAGGGAAACGTGAGTGTGCTCAGAACAAAGGAACTGTGTTTCCTACACACACGGACCATATCTAGTTCAACTCTGTTTCTGAAACTGATACAAACCACAGGTCGTCTAACATCCAATGCTTTTCAGTTAAGAGCGAGAAACGTGTGAGCTTCGTGAACAATGTAGCTTCGTTTGAGGTGAAAAGTGACTGCGTTTACCTGAAACGAAGTCTTGCTTGTAGGAAGACACACGCCTGGCATTTTACACCGTTTCTGAAGGGAAACACACGGCACAGTCCTCATCCATGAAACACATTCTGCTTTAGAGCAAGAAGCACGCTCTTGCTTTTTAGAATCTCTAATACAGAGGGAAACGTGAGTGTGCTCAGAACAAAAGAACTGTGTTTCCTAAACACACGGACCATATCTAGTTCAACTCTGTTTTTGAAACTGATACAAACCACAGGTCCTCTAACATCCAATTCTTTTCAGTCAAGAGCGAGAAACGTGTGGGCTTCGTGAACAATGTAGCTTCGTTTGAGCTGAAAAGTGACTGTGTTTACCTAAACGAAGTCTTGCTTGAAGAAAGACACAGAGCCTGGCATTTAACTCCGTTTCTGAAGGGAAACACACGCACAGTTCTCATCCATGAAACACACTCTGCTTTAGAGCAAGAAGCACTCACTTGCTTTATAGAGTCTCTAATACAGAGGGAAACGTGGGTGTGCTCAGAACAAAGGAACTGTGTTTCCTACACACACGGACCATATCTAGTTCAACTCTGTTTCTGAAACTGATACAAACCACAGGTCGTCTAACATCCAATGCTTTTCAGTTAAGAGGGAGAAACGTGTGAGCTTCGTGAACAATGTAACTTCATTTGAGCTGAAAGTGACTGCGTTTACCTGAAATGAAGTCTTGCTTGTAGGAAGACACACGCCTGGCATTTAACTCCGTTTCTGAAGGGAAACACACGGCACAGTTCTCATCCATGAAACACACTCTGCTTTAGACCAAGAAGCACTCTCTTCCTTTCTAGAGTCTCTAATACAGAGGGAAACGTGAGTGTGCTCAGAACAAAAGTAATGTGTTTCCTACACACGGACCATATCTAGTTCAACTCTGTTTGTGAAACTGATACAAACCACAGGTCGTCTAACATCCAATGCTTTTCAGTTAAGAGCGAGAAACGTGTGGCCTTCGTGAACAATGTATCTTCGTTTGAGGTGAAAAGTCACTGCGTTTACCTGAAACGAAGTCTTGCTTGAAGAAAGACACAGAGCCTGGCATTTAACTCCGTTTCTGAAGGGAATCACACGGCGCAGTTCTCATCCATGAAACACACTCTGCTTTAGAGCAAGAAGCACGCTCTTGCTTTCTAGAGTCTCTAATACAGAGGGAAACGTGAGTGTGCTCATAACAAATGAACTGTGTTTCCTACACACACAGACCATATCTAGTTCAACTCTGTTTCTGAAACTGATACAAACCACAGGTCCTATAACATCCAATGCTTTTCAGTTAAGAGCGAAAAACGTGTGAGCTTTGTGAACAATGTAGCTTCGTTTGAGCTGAAAAGTGACTACGTTTACCTGAAACGAAGTCTTGCTTGTAGGAAGACACACGCCGGGCATATAAATCCGTTTCTGAAGGGAAACACACGGCACAGTTCTCATCCATGAAACACACACTGCTTTAGAGCAAGAAGCACGCTCTTGCTTTATAGAGTCTCTAATACAGAGGGAAACGTGAGTGTGCTCAGAACAAAAGAACTGTGTTTCCTACACACACAGACCATATCTAGTTCAACTCTGTTTCTGAAGCTGATACAAACCACAGGTCCTCTAACATCCAATGCTTTTCAGTTAAGAGCGAGAAACGGGTGAGCTTCGTGAACAATGTAACTTCATTTGAGCTGAAAGTGACTGCGTTTACCAGAAACGAAGTCTTGCTTGTAGGAAGACACACGCCTGGCATTTAATTCCGCTTCTGAAGGGAAACACACGGCACAGTTCTCATCCATGAAACACACTCTGCTTTAGAGCAAGAAGCACGCTCTTGCTTTCTAGAGTCTCTAATACAGAGGGAAACGTGAGTGTGCTCATAACAAATGAACTGTGTTTCCTACACACACGGACCATATCTAGTTCAACTCTGTTTCTGAAACTGATACAAACCACAGTTCGTCTAACATCCAATGCTTTTCAGTTAAGAGATAGAAACGGGTGAGCTTCGTGAACAATGTAGCTTCGTTTGAGGTGAAATGTGACTGCGTTTACCTGAAACCTAGTCTTGCTTGTAGGAAGACACACGCCTGGCATTTAACTCCGTTTCTGAAGGAAAACACACGGCACAGTCCTCATCCATGAAACACATTCTGCTTTAGAACAAGAAGCACGCTCTTGCATTCTAGAGTCTCTAATACAGAGGGAAACGTGAGTGTGCTCAGAACAAAAGAACTGTGTTTCCTACACACACGGACCATATCTAGTTCAACTCTGTTTCTGAAACTGATACAAACCACAGGTCCTCTAACATCCAATGCTTTTCAGGTAAGAGCGAGAAACGTGTGAGCTTCGTGAACAATGTAACTTCATTTGAGCTGAAAGTGACTGCGTTTACCTGAAATGAAGTCTTGCTTGTAGGAAGACACATGCCTGGCATTTAACTCCGTTTCTGAAGGGAAACACACGGCACAGTTCTCATCCATGAAACACACTCTGCTTTAGAGCAAGAAGCACGCTTTTGCTTTCTAGAGTCTCTAATACAGAGGGAAACGTGAGTGTGCTCAGAACAAAAGTAATGTGTTTCCTACACACGGACCATATCTAGTTCAACTCTGTTTGTGAAACTTCTACAAACCACAGGTCGTCTAACATCCAATGCTTTTCAGTTAAGAGCGAGAAACGTGTGGGCTTCATGAACAATGTAGCTTCGTTTGGGGTGAAAAGTGACTGCGTTTACCTGAAACGAAGTCTTGCTTGAAGAAAGACACAGAGCCTGGCATTTAACTCCGTTTCTAAAGGGAATCACACGGCGCAGTTCTCATCCATGAAACACACTCTGCTTTAGAGCAAGAAGCACGCTCTTGCTTTCTAGAGTCTCTAATACAGAGGGAAACGTGAGTGTGCTCATAACAAATGAACTGTGTTTCCTACACACACGGATCATATCTAGTTCAACTCTGTTTCTGAAACTGATACAAACCACAGGTCCTATAACATCCAATGCTTTTCAGTTAAGAGGGAGAAACGTGTGAGCTTCGTGAACAATGTAACTTCATTTGAGCTGAAAGTGACTGCGTTTACCTGAAATGAAGTCTTGCTTGTAGGAAGACACACGCCTGGCATTTAACTCCGTTTCTGAAGGGAAACACACGGCACAGTTCTCATCCATGAAACACACTCTGCTTTAGACCAAGAAGCACTCTCTTCCTTTCTAGAGTCTCTAATACAGAGGGAAACGTGAGTGTGCTCAGAACAAAAGTAATGTGTTTCCTACACACGGACCATATCTAGTTCAACTCTGTTTGTGAAACTGATACAAACCACAGGTCGTCTAACATCCAATGCTTTTCAGTTAAGAGCGAGAAACGTGTGGCCTTCGTGAACAATGTAGCTTCGTTTGAGGTGAAAAGTCACTGCCTTTACCTGAAACCAAGTCTTGCTTGTAGGAAGACACACGCCTGGCATTTAACTCTGTTTCTGAAGGGAAACACACGGCACAGTTCTCATCCATGAAACACACACTGCTTTAGAGCAAGAAGCATGCTTTTGCTTTCTAGAGTCTCTAAATCAGAGGGAAACGTGAGTGTGCTCAGAACAAAAGAACTGTGTTTCCTACACACACGGACCATATCTAGTTCAACTCTGTTTCTGAAACTGATACAAACCACAGGTCCTCTAACATCCAATGCTTTTCAGTTAAGAGCAAGAAACGTGTGACCTTCGTGAACAATGTAACTTCATTTGATCTGAAAGTGACTGCGTTTACCTGAAACGAAGTCTTGCTTGAAGATAGACACAGAGCCCTGCATTTAACTCCATTTCTAAAGGGAAGCACACGGCGCAGTTCTCATCCATGAAACACATTCTGCTTTAGAGCAAGAAACACGCTCTTGCTTTCTAGAGTCTCTAATACAGAGGGAAACGTGAGTGTGCGCAGAAAAAAAGAACTGTGTTTCCTACACACACGGACCATATCTAGTTAAACTCTGTTTCTGAAACTGATACAAACCACAGGTCCTATAACATCCAATGCTTTTCAGTTAAGAGCGAAAAACGTGTGAGCTTTGTGAACAATGTAGCTTCGTTTGAGCTGAAAATTGACTACGTTTACCTGAAATGAAGTCTTGCTTGTAGGAAGACACACGCCTGGCTTTTAACTCCGTTTCTGAAGGGAAACACACGGCACAGTTCTCATCCATGAAACACACTCTGCTTTAGAGCAAGAAGCACGCTCTTGCTTTCTAGAGTCTCTAATACAGAGGGAAACGTGAGTGTGCTCAGAACAAAAGAACTGTGTTTCCTACACACACGGACCATATTTAGTTCAACTCTGTTTCTGAAAATGATACAAACCACAGGTCGTCTAATATCCAATGCTTTTCATGTAAGAGCGAGAAACGTGTGAGCTTCGTGAATAATGTAGCTTCGTTTGAGCTGAAAAGTGACTGTGTTTACCTGAAACGAAGTCTTGCTTGTAGGAAGACACACGCCAGGCATTTAACTCCGTTTCTGAAGGGAAACACACGGCACAGTTCTCATCCATGAAACACACTCTGCTTTAGAGCAAGAAGCACGCTCTTGCTTTCTAGAGTCTCTAATACAGAGGGAAACGTGAGTGTGCTCATAACAAATGAACTATGTTTCCTACACACACGGCCCATATCTAGTTCAACTCTGTTTCTGAAATTGATACAAACCACAGGTCGTCTAACATCCAATTCTCTTCAGTTAAGAGCGAGAAACGTGTGGCCTTCGTGAACAATGTAGCTTCGTTTGAGGTGAAAAGTCACTGCCTTTACCTGAAACCAAGTCTTGCTTGTAGGAAGACACACGCCTGGCATTTAACTCTGTTTCTGAAGGGAAACACACGGCACAGTTCTCATCCATGAAACACACACTGCTTTAGAGCAAGAAGCATGCTTTTGCTTTCTAGAGTCTCTAAATCAGAGGGAAACGTGAGTGTGCTCAGAACAAAAGAACTGTGTTTCCTACACACACGGACCATATCTAGTTCAACTCTGTTTCTGAAACTGATACAAACCACAGGTCCTCTAACATCCAATGCTTTTCAGTTAAGAGCAAGAAACGTGTGATCTTCGTGAACAATGTAACTTCATTTGATCTGAAAGTGACTGCGTTTACCTGAAACGAAGTCTTGCTTGAAGATAGACACAGAGCCCTGCATTTAACTCCATTTCTAAAGGGAAGCACACGGCGCAGTTCTCATCCATGAAACACATTCTGCTTTAGAGCAAGAAACACGCTCTTGCTTTCTAGAGTCTCTAATACAGAGGGAAACGTGAGTGTGCGCAGAAAAAAAGAACTGTGTTTCCTACACACACGGACCATATCTAGTTAAACTCTGTTTCTGAAACTGATACAAACCACAGGTCCTATAACATCCAATGCTTTTCAGTTAAGAGCGAAAAACGTGTGAGCTTTGTGAACAATGTAGCTTCGTTTGAGCTGAAAATTGACTACGTTTACCTGAAATGAAGTCTTGCTTGTAGGAAGACACACGCCTGGCTTTTAACTCCGTTTCTGAAGGGAAACACACGGCACAGTTCTCATCCATGAAACACACTCTGCTTTAGAGCAAGAAGCACGCTCTTGCTTTCTAGAGTCTCTAATACAGAGGGAAACGTGAGTGTGCTCAGAACAAAAGAACTGTGTTTCCTACACACACGGACCATATTTAGTTCAACTCTGTTTCTGAAAATGATACAAACCACAGGTCGTCTAATATCCAATGCTTTTCATGTAAGAGCGAGAAACGTGTGAGCTTCGTGAATAATGTAGCTTCGTTTGAGCTGAAAAGTGACTGTGTTTACCTGAAACGAAGTCTTGCTTGTAGGAAGACACACGCCAGGCATTTAACTCCGTTTCTGAAGGGAAACACACGGCACAGTTCTCATCCATGAAACACACTCTGCTTTAGAGCAAGAAGCACGCTCTTGCTTTCTAGAGTCTCTAATACAGAGGGAAACGTGAGTGTGCTCATAACAAATGAACTATGTTTCCTACACACACGGCCCATATCTAGTTCAACTCTGTTTCTGAAATTGATACAAACCACAGGTCGTCTAACATCCAATTCTCTTCAGTTAAGAGCGAGAAACGTGTGGGCTTCGTGAACAATGTAGCTTCGTTTGAGGTGAAAAGTGACTGTGTTTACCTAAACGAAGTCTTGCTTGAAGAAAGACACAGAGCCTGGCATTTAACTCCGTTTCTGAAGGGAAACACACTCACAGTTCTCATCCATGAAACACACTCTGCTTTAGAGCAAGAAGCACGCTTTTGCTTTCTAGAGTCTCTAATACAGAGGGAAACGTGAGTGTGCTCAGAACAAAAGTAATGTGTTTCCTACACACGGACCATATCTAGTTCAACTCTGTTTGTGAAACTTCTACAAACCACAGGTCGTCTAACATCCAATGCTTTTCAGTTAAGAGCGAGAAACGTGTGAGCTTCGTGAACAATGTAGCTTCTTTTGGGGTGAAAAGTGACTGCGTTTACCTGAAACGAAGTCTTGCTTGAAGAAAGACACAGAGCCTGGCATTTAACTCCGTTTCTAAAGGGAATCACACAGCGCAGTTCTCATCCATGAAACACACTCTGCTTTAGAGCAAGAAGCACGCTCTTGCTTTCTAGAGTCTCTAATACAGAGGGAAACGTGAGTGTGCTCATAACAAATGAACTGTGTTTCCTACACACACGGACCATATCTAGTTCAACTCTGTTTCTGAAACTGATACAAACCACAGGTCCTATAACATCCAATGCTTTTCAGTTAAGAGCGAAAAACGTGTGAGCTTTGTGAACAATGTAGCTTCGTTTGAGCTGAAAAGTGACTACGTTTACCTGAAATGAAGTCTTGCTTGTAGGAAGACACCCGCCTGGCATTTAACTCCGTTTCTGAAGGGAAACACACGGCACAGTTCTCATCCATGAAACACACACTGCTTTAGAGCAAGAAGCACGCTTTTGCTTTCTAGAGTCTCTAATACAGAGGGAAACGTGAGTGTGCTCATAACAAATGAACTGTGTTTCCTACACACACGGATCATATCTAGTTCAACTCTGTTTCTGAAACTGATACAAACCACAGGTCCTATAACATCCAATGCTTTTCAGTTAAGAGGGAGAAACGTGTGAGCTTCGTGAACAATGTAACTTCATTTGAGCTGAAAGTGACTGCGTTTACCTGAAATGAAGTCTTGCTTGTAGGAAGACACACGCCTGGCATTTAACTCCGTTTCTGAAGGGAAACACACGGCACAGTTCTCATCCATGAAACACACTCTGCTTTAGACCAAGAAGCACTCTCTTCCTTTCTAGAGTCTCTAATACAGAGGGAAACGTGAGTGTGCTCAGAACAAAAGTAATGTGTTTCCTACACACGGACCATATCTAGTTCAACTCTGTTTGTGAAACTGATACAAACCACAGGTCGTCTAACATCCAATGCTTTTCAGTTAAGAGCGAGAAACGTGTGGCCTTCGTGAACAATGTAGCTTCGTTTGAGGTGAAAAGTCACTGCGTTTACCTGAAACCAAGTCTTGCTTGTAGGAAGACACACGCCTGGCATTTAACTCTGTTTCTGAAGGGAAACACACGGCACAGTTCTCATCCATGAAACACACACTGCTTTAGAGCAAGAAGCATGCTTTTGCTTTCTAGAGTCTCTAAATCAGAGGGAAACGTGAGTGTGCTCAGAACAAAAGAACTGTGTTTCCTACACACACGGACCATATCTAGTTCAACTCTGTTTCTGAAACTGATACAAACCACAGGTCCTCTAACATCCAATGCTTTTCAGTTAAGAGCAAGAAACGTGTGATCTTCGTGAACAATGTAACTTCATTTGATCTGAAAGTGACTGCGTTTACCTGAAACGAAGTCTTGCTTGAAGATAGACACAGAGCCCTGCATTTAACTCCATTTCTAAAGGGAAGCACACGGCGCAGTTCTCATCCATGAAACACATTCTGCTTTAGAGCAAGAAACACGCTCTTGCTTTCTAGAGTCTCTAATACAGAGGGAAACGTGAGTGTGCGCAGAAAAAAAGAACTGTGTTTCCTACACACACGGACCATATCTAGTTAAACTCTGTTTCTGAAACTGATACAAACCACAGGTCCTATAACATCCAATGCTTTTCAGTTAAGAGCGAAAAACGTGTGAGCTTTGTGAACAATGTAGCTTCGTTTGAGCTGAAAATTGACTACGTTTACCTGAAATGAAGTCTTGCTTGTAGGAAGACACACGCCTGGCTTTTAACTCCGTTTCTGAAGGGAAACACACGGCACTGTTCTCATCCATGAAACACACTCTGCTTTAGAGCAAGAAGCACGCTCTTGCTTTCTAGAGTCTCTAATACAGAGGGAAACGTGAGTGTGCTCAGAACAAAAGAACTGTGTTTCCTACACACACGGACCATATTTAGTTCAACTCTGTTTCTGAAAATGATACAAACCACAGGTCGTCTAATATCCAATGCTTTTCATGTAAGAGCGAGAAACGTGTGAGCTTCGTGAATAATGTAGCTTCGTTTGAGCTGAAAAGTGACTGTGTTTACCTGAAACGAAGTCTTGCTTGTAGGAAGACACACGCCAGGCATTTAACTCCGTTTCTGAAGGGAAACACACGGCACAGTTCTCATCCATGAAACACACTCTGCTTTAGAGCAAGAAGCACGCTCTTGCTTTCTAGAGTCTCTAATACAGAGGGAAACGTGAGTGTGCTCATAACAAATGAACTATGTTTCCTACACACACGGACCATATCTAGTTCAACTCTGTTTCTGAAATTGATACAAACCACAGGTCGTCTAACATCCAATTCTCTTCAGTTAAGAGCGAGAAACGTGTGGGCTTCGTGAACAATGTAGCTTCGTTTGAGGTGAAAAGTGACTGTGTTTACCTAAACGAAGTCTTGCTTGAAGAAAGACACAGAGCCTGGCATTTAACTCCGTTTCTGAAGGGAAACACACTCACAGTTCTCATCCATGAAACACACTCTGCTTTAGAGCAAGAAGCACGCTTTTGCTTTCTAGAGTCTCTAATACAGAGGGAAACGTGAGTGTGCTCAGAACAAAAGTAATGTGTTTCCTACACACGGACCATATCTAGTTCAACTCTGTTTGTGAAACTTCTACAAACCACAGGTCGTCTAACATCCAATGCTTTTCAGTTAAGAGCGAGAAACGTGTGAGCTTCGTGAACCACGTAGCTTCTTTTGGGGTGAAAAGTGACTGCGTTTACCTGAAACGAAGTCTTGCTTGAAGAAAGACACAGAGCCTGGCATTTAACTCCGTTTCTAAAGGGAATCACACGGCGCAGTTCTCATCCATGAAACACACTCTGCTTTAGAGCAAGAAGCACGCTCTTGCTTTCTAGAGTCTCTAATACAGAGGGAAACGTGAGTGTGCTCATAACAAATGAACTGTGTTTCCTACACACACGGACCATATCTAGTTCAACTCTGTTTCTGAAACTGATACAAACCACAGGTCCTATAACATCCAATGCTTTTCAGTTAAGAGCGAAAAACGTGTGAGCTTTGTGAACAATGTAGCTTCGTTTGAGCTGAAAAGTGACTACGTTTACCTGAAATGAAGTCTTGCTTGTAGGAAGACACCCGCCTGGCATTTAACTCCGTTTCTGAAGGGAAACACACGGCACAGTTCTCATCCATGAAACACACACTGCTTTAGAGCAAGAAGCATGCTTTTGCTTTCTAGAGTCTCTAATACAGAGGGAAACGTGAGTGTGCTCAGAACAAAAGAACTGTGTTTCCTATACACACAGACCATATCTAGTTCAACTCTGTTTCAGAAACTGATACAAACCACAGGTCGTCTAACATCCAATGCTTTTCAGTTAAGAGGGAGAAACGTGTGAGCTTCGTGAACAATGTAACTTCATTTCAGCTGAAAGTGATTGCGTTTACCTGAAATGAAGTCTTGCTTGTAGGAAGACACACGCCTGGCATTTAACTCCGTTTCTGAAGGGAAACACACGGCACAGTCCTCATCCATGAAACACATTCTGCTTTAGAGCAAGAAGCACGCTCTTGCTTTTTAGAATCTCTAATACAGAGGGAAACGTGAGTGTGCTCAGAACAAAAGAACTGTGTTTCCTAAACACACGGACCATATCTAGTTCAACTCTGTTTTTGAAACTGATACAAACCACAGGTCCTCTAACATCCAATTCTTTTCAGTCAAGAGCGAGAAACGTGTGGGCTTCGTGAACAATGTAGCTTCGTTTGAGCTGAAAAGTGACTGTGTTTACCTAAACGAAGTCTTGCTTGAAGAAAGACACAGAGCCTGGCATTTAACTCCGTTTCTGAAGGGAAACACACGCACAGTTCTCATCCATGAAACACACTCTGCTTTAGAGCAAGAAGCACTCACTTGCTTTATAGAGTCTCTAATACAGAGGGAAACGTGGGTGTGCTCAGAACAAAGGAACTGTGTTTCCTACACACACGGACCATATCTAGTTCAACTCTGTTTCTGAAACTGATACAAACCACAGGTCGTCTAACATCCAATGCTTTTCAGTTAAGAGGGAGAAACATGTGAGCTTCGTGAACAATGTAACTTCATTTGAGCTGAAAGTGACTGCGTTTACCTGAAATGAAGTCTTGCTTGTAGGAAGACACACGCCTGGCATTTAACTCCGTTTCTGAAGGGAAACACACGGCACAGTTCTCATCCATGAAACACACTCTGCTTTAGACCAAGAAGCACTCTCTTCCTTTCTAGAGTCTCTAATACAGAGGGAAACGTGAGTGTGCTCAGAACAAAAGTAATGTGTTTCCTACACACGGACCATATCTAGTTCAACTCTGTTTGTGAAACTGATACAAACCACAGGTCGTCTAACATCCAATGCTTTTCAGTTAAGAGCGAGAAACGTGTGGCCTTCGTGAACAATGTAGCTTCGTTTGAGGTGAAAAGTCACTGCGTTTACCTGAAACGAAGTCTTGCTTGAAGAAAGACACAGAGCCTGGCATTTAACTCCGTTTCTGAAGGGAATCACACGGCGCAGTTCTCATCCATGAAACACACTCTGCTTTAGAGCAAGAAGCACGCTCTTGCTTTCTAGAGTCTCTAATACAGAGGGAAACGTGAGTGTGCTCATAACAAATGAACTGTGTTTCCTACACACACAGACCATATCTAGTTCAACTCTGTTTCTGAAACTGATACAAACCACAGGTCCTATAACATCCAATGCTTTTCAGTTAAGAGCGAAAAACGTGTGAGCTTTGTGAACAATGTAGCTTCGTTTGAGCTGAAAAGTGACTACGTTTACCTGAAACGAAGTCTTGCTTGTAGGAAGACACACGCCTGGCATATAAATCCGTTTCTGAAGGGAAACACACGGCACAGTTCTCATCCATGAAACACACACTGCTTTAGAGCAAGAAGCACGCTCTTGCTTTATAGAGTCTCTAATACAGAGGGAAACGTGAGTGTGCTCAGAACAAAAGAACTGTGTTTCCTACACACACAGACCATATCTAGTTCAACTCTGTTTCTGAAGCTGATACAAACCACAGGTCCTCTAACATCCAATGCTTTTCAGTTAAGAGCGAGAAACGGGTGAGCTTCGTGAACAATGTAACTTCATTTGAGCTGAAAGTGACTGCGTTTACCAGAAACGAAGTCTTGCTTGTAGGAAGACACACGCCTGGCATTTAATTCCGCTTCTGAAGGGAAACACACGGCACAGTTCTCATCCATGAAACACACTCTGCTTTAGAGCAAGAAGCACGCTCTTGCTTTCTAGAGTCTCTAATACAGAGGGAAACGTGAGTGTGCTCATAACAAATGAACTGTGTTTCCTACACACACGGACCATATCTAGTTCAACTCTGTTTCTGAAACTGATACAAACCACAGTTCGTCTAACATCCAATGCTTTTCAGTTAAGAGATAGAAACGGGTGAGCTTCGTGAACAATGTAGCTTCGTTTGAGGTGAAATGTGACTGCGTTTACCTGAAACCTAGTCTTGCTTGTAGGAAGACACACGCCTGGCATTTAACTCCGTTTCTGAAGGAAAACACACGGCACAGTCCTCATCCATGAAACACATTCTGCTTTAGAACAAGAAGCACGCTCTTGCTTTCTAGAGTCTCTAATACAGAGGGAAACGTGAGTGTGCTCAGAACAAAAGAACTGTGTTTCCTACACACACGGACCATATCTAGTTCAACTCTGTTTCTGAAACTGATACAAACCACAGGTCCTCTAACATCCAATGCTTTTCAGGTAAGAGCGAGAAACGTGTGAGCTTCGTGAACAATGTAGCTTCGTTTGAGCTGAAAAGTGACTGTGTTTACCTGAAACGAAGTCTTGCTTGAAGATAGACACAGAGCCTGGCATTTAACTCCGTTTCTGAAGGGAAACACACTGCGCAGTTCTGATCCATGAAACACACTCTGCTTTAGAGCAAGAAGCACTCTCTTGCTTTCTAGAGTCTCTAATACAGAGGGAAATGTGAGTGTGCGCAGAAAAAAAGAACTGTGTTTCCTACACACACAGACCATATCTAGTTCAACTCTGTTTCTGAAACTGATACAAACCACAGGTCTTCGAACATCCAATGCTTTTCAGGTAAGAGCGAGAAACGTGTGAGCTTTGTGAACAATGTAGCTTCGTTTGAGCTGAAAAGTGACTACGTTTACCTGAAACGAAGTCTTGCTTGTAGGAAGACACAGGCCTGGCATTTAACTCCGTTTCTGAAGGGAAACACACGGCACAGTACTCATCCATGAAACACACACTGCTTTAGAGCAAGAAGCACGCTCTTGCTTTATAGAGTCTCTAATACAGAGGGAAACGTGAGTGTGCTCAGAACAAAGAACTGTGTTTCCTACACACACAGACCATATCTAGTTCAACTCTGTTTCTGAAGCTGATACAAACCACAGGTCCTCTAACATCCAATGCTTTTCAGTTAAGAGCGAGAAACGTGTGAGCTTCGTGAACAATGTAACTTCATTTGAGCTGAAAGTGACTGCGTTTACCTGAAATGAAGTCTTGCTTGTAGGAAGACACATGCCTGGCATTTAACTCCGTTTCTGAAGGGAAACACACGGCACAGTTCTCATCCATGAAACACACTCTGCTTTAGAGCAAGAAGCACGCTTTTGCTTTCTAGAGTCTCTAATACAGAGGGAAACGTGAGTGTGCTCAGAACAAAAGTAATGTGTTTCCTACACACGGACCATATCTAGTTCAACTCTGTTTGTGAAACTTCTACAAACCACAGGTCGTCTAACATCCAATGCTTTTCAGTTAAGAGCGAGAAACGTGTGGGCTTCGTGAACAATGTAGCTTCGTTTGGGGTGAAAAGTGACTGCGTTTACCTGAAACGAAGTCTTGCTTGAAGAAAGACATAGAGCCTGGCATTTAACTCCGTTTCTAAAGGGAATCACACGGCGCAGTTCTCATCCATGAAACACACTCTGCTTTAGAGCAAGAAGCACGCTCTTGCTTTCTAGAGTTCTAATACAGAGGGAAACGTGAGTGTGCTCAGAACAAAAGAACTGTGTTTCCTACACACGGACCATATCTAGTTCAACTCTGTTTCTGAAGCTGATACAAACCACAGGTCCTCTAACATCCAATGCTTTTCAGTTAAGAGCGAGAAACGGGTGAGCTTCGTGAACAATGTAACTTCATTTGAGCTGAAAGTGACTGCGTTTACCAGAAACGAAGTCTTGCTTGTAGGAAGACACACGCCTGGCATTTAATTCCACTTCTGAAGGGAAACACACGGCACAGTTCTCATCCATGAAACACACTCTGCTTTAGAGCAAGAAGCACGCTCTTGCTTTCTAGAGTCTCTAATACAGAGGGAAACGTGAGTGTGCTCATAACAAATGAACTGTGTTTCCTACACACACGGACCATATCTAGTTCAACTCTGTTTCTGAAACTGATACAAACCACAGTTCGTCTAACATCCAATGCTTTTCAGTTCAGAGATAGAAACGGGTGAGCTTCGTGAACAATGTAGCTTCGTTTGAGGTGAAATGTGACTGCGTTTACCTGAAACCTAGTCTTGCTTGTAGGAAGACACACGCCTGGCATTTAACTCCGTTTCTGAAGGAAAACACAAGGCACAGTCCTCATCCATGAAACACATTCTGCTTTAGAACAAGAAGCACGCTCTTGCTTTCTAGAGTCTCTAATACAGAGGGAAACGTGAGTGTGCTCAGAACAAAAGAACTGTGTTTCCTACACACACGGACCATATCTAGTTCAACTCTGTTTCTGAAACTGATACAAACCACAGGTCCTCTAACATCCAATGCTTTTCAGGTAAGAGCGAGAAACGTGTGAGCTTCGTGAACAATGTAGCTTCGTTTGAGCTGAAAAGTGACTGTGTTTACCTGAAACGAAGTCTTGCTTGAAGATAGACACAGAGCCTGGCATTTAACTCCGTTTCTGAAGGGAAACACACTGCGCAGTTCTGATCCATGAAACACACTCTGCTTTAGAGCAAGAAGCACTCTCTTGCTTTCTAGAGTCTCTAATACAGAGGGAAATGTGAGTGTGCGCAGAAAAAAAGAACTGTGTTTCCTACACACACAGACCATATCTAGTTCAACTCTGTTTCTGAAACTGATACAAACCACAGGTCTTCGAACATCCAATGCTTTTCAGGTAAGAGCGAGAAACGTGTGAGCTTTGTGAACAATGTAGCTTCGTTTGAGCTGAAAAGTGACTACGTTTACCTGAAACGAAGTCTTGCTTGTAGGAAGACACAGGCCTGGCATTTAACTCCGTTTCTGAAGGGAAACACACGGCCCAGTACTCATCCATGAAACACACACTGCTTTAGAGCAAGAAGCACGCTCTTGCTTTATAGAGTCTCTAATACAGAGGGAAACGTGAGTGTGCTCAGAACAAAGAACTGTGTTTCCTACACACACAGACCATATCTAGTTCAACTCTGTTTCTGAAGCTGATACAAACCACAGGTCCTCTAACATCCAATGCTTTTCAGTTAAGAGCGAGAAACGTGTGAGCTTCGTGAACAGTGTAACTTCATTTGAGCTGAAAGTGACTGCGTTTACCTGAAATGAAGTCTTGCTTGTAGGAAGACACATGCCTGGCATTTAACTCCGTTTCTGAAGGGAAACACACGGCACAGTTCTCATCCATGAAACACACTCTGCTTTAGAGCAAGAAGCACGCTTTTGCTTTCTAGAGTCTCTAATACAGAGGGAAACGTGAGTGTGCTCAGAACAAAAGTAATGTGTTTCCTACACACGGACCATATCTAGTTCAACTCTGTTTGTGAAACTTCTACAAACCACAGGTCGTCTAACATCCAATGCTTTTCAGTTAAGAGCGAGAAAAGTGTGGGCTTCGTGAACAATGTAGCTTCGTTTGGGGTGAAAAGTGACTGCGTTTACCTGAAACGAAGTCTTGCTTGAAGAAAGACACAGAGCCTGGCATTTAACTCCGTTTCTAAAGGGAATCACACGGCGCAGTTCTCATCCATGAAACACACTCTGCTTTAGAGCAAGAAGCACGCTCTTGCTTTCTAGAGTCTCTAATACAGAGGGAAACGTGAGTGTGCTCATAACAAATGAACTGTGTTTCCTACACACACGGATCATATCTAGTTCAACTCTGTTTCTGAAACTGATACAAACCACAGGTCCTATAACATCCAATGCTTTTCAGTTAAGAGCGAAAAACGTGTGAGCTTTGTGAACAATGTAGCTTCGTTTGAGCTGAAAAGTGACTACGTTTACCTGAAACGGAGTCTTGCTTGTAGGAAGACACCCGCCTGGCATTTAACTCCGTTTCTGAAGGGAAACACACGGCACAGTTCTCATCCATGAAACACACACTGCTTTAGAGCAAGAAGCACGCTTTTGCTTTCTAGAGTCTCTAATACAGAGGGAAACGTGAGTGTGCTCAGAACAAAAGAACTGTGTTTCCTATACACACAGACCATATCTAGTTCAACTCTGTTTCAGAAACTGATACAAACCACAGGTCGTCTAACATCCAATGCTTTTCAGTTAAGAGGGAGAGACGTGTGAGCTTCGTGAACAATGTAACTTCATTTGAGCTGAAAGTGATTGCGTTTACCTGAAATGAAGTCTTGCTTGTAGGAAGACACACGCCTGGCATTTAACTCCGTTTCTGAAGGGAAACACACGGCACAGTTCTCATCCATGAAACACACACTGCTTTAGAGCAAGAAGCACGCTTTTGCTTTCTAGAGTCTCTAATACAGAGGGAAACGTGAGTGTGCTCAGAACAAAGGAACTGTGTTTCCTACACACACGGACCATATCTAGTTCAACTCTGTTTCTGAAACTGATACAAACCACAGGTCATCTAACATCCAATGCTTTTCAGTTAAGAGCGAGAAACGGGTGAGCTTCGTGAACAATGTAGCTTCGTTTGTGGTGAAAAGTGACTGCGTTTACCTGAAACGAAGTCTTGCTTGTAGGAAGACACACGCCTGGCATTTTACACCGTTTCTGAAGGGAAACACACGGCACAGTCCTCATCCATGAAACACATTCTGCTTTTAGCAAGAAGCACGCTCTTGCTTTTTAGAATCTCTAATACAGAGGGAAACGTGAGTGTGCTCAGAACAAAAGAACTGTGTTTCCTAAACACACGGACCATATCTAGTTCAACTCTGTTTGTGAAACTGATACAAACCACAGGTCGTCTAACATCCAATGCTTTTCAGATAAGAGCGAGAAACGTGTGGGCTTCGTGAACAATGTAGCTTCGTTTGAGATGAAAAGTCACTGCGTTTACCAGAAACGAAGTCTTGCTTGAAGAAAGACACAGAGCCTGGCATTTAACTCCGTTTCTGAAGGGAATTACACGGCGCAGTTCTCATCCATGAAACACACTCTGCTTTAGAGCAAAAACACGCTCTTGCTTTCTAGAGTCTCTAATACAGAGGGAAACGTGAGTGTGCTCATAACAAATGAATTGTGTTTCCTACACACACAGACCATATCTAGTTCAACTCTGTTTCTGAAACTGATACAAACCACAGGTCCTATAACATCCAATGCATTTCAGTTAAGAGCGAAATACGTGTGAGCTTTGTGAACAATGTAGCTTCGTTTGAGCTGAAAAGTGACTACGTTTACCTGAAACGAAGTCTTGCTTGTAGGAAGACACACGCCTGGCATTTAACTCCGTTTCTGAAGGGAAACACACGGCACAGTTCTCATCCATGAAACACACACTGCTTTAGAGCAAGAAGCACGCTCTTGCTTTATAGAGTCTCTAATACAGAGGGAAACGTGAGTGTGCTCAGAACAAAAGAACAGTGTTTCCTACACACACAGACCATATCTAGTTGAACTCTGTTTCTGAAGCTGATACAAACCACAGGTCCTCTAACATCCAATGCTTTTCAGTTAAGAGCGAGAAACGTGTGAGCTTTGTGAACAATGTAACTTCATTTGAGCTGAAAGTGACTGCGTTTACCAGAAACGAAGTCTTGCTTGTAGGAAGACACACGCCTGGCATTTAATTCCGCTTCTGAAGGGAAACACACGGCACAGTTCTCATCCATGAAACACACTCTGCTTTAGAGCAAGAAGCACGCTCTTGCTTTCTAGAGTCTCTAATACAGAGGGAAACGTGAGTGTGCTCATAACAAATGAACCTTGTTTCCTACACACACGGACCATATCTAGTTCAACTCTGTTTCTTAAACTGATACAAACCACAGTTCGTCTAACATCCAATGCTTTTCAGTTAAGAGATAGAAACGGGTGAGCTTCGTGAACAATGTAGCTTCGTTTGAGGTGAAATGTGACTGCGTTTACCTGAAACCTAGTCTTGCTTGTAGGAAGACACACGCCTGGCATTTAACTCCGTTTCTGAAGGGAAACACACGGCACAGTCCTCATCCATGAAACACATTCTGCTTTAGAACAAGAAGCACGCTCTTGCTTTCTAGAGTCTCTAATACAGAGGGAAACGTGAGTGTGCTGAGAACAAAAGAACTGTGTTTCCTACACACAGAGACCATATCTAGTTCAACTCTGTTTCTGAAACTGATACAAACCACAGGTCCTCTAACATCCAATTCTTTTCAGTTAAGAGCGAGAAACGTGTGAGCTTCCTGAACAATGTAACTTCATTTGAGCTGAAAGTGACTGTGTTTACCTGAAACGAAGTCTTGCTTGTAGGAAGACACACGCCTGGCATTTAACTCCGTTTCTGAATGGAAACACACGGCACAGTTCTCATCCATGAAACACACTCTGCTTTAGAGCAAGAAGCACTCTCTTTCTTTCTAGAGTCTCTAATACAGAGGGAAACGTGAGTGTGCTCAGAACAAAAGAACTGTGTTTCCTACACACACGGACCATATCTAGTTCAACTCTGTTTCTGAAACTGATACAAACCACAGGTCGTCTAACATCCAATGCTTTTCAGGTAAGAGCGAGAAACATGTGAGGTTCGTGAACAATGTAGCTTCGTTTGAGCTGAAAAGTGACTGTGTTTACCTGAAACGAAGTCTTGCTTGAAGATAGACACAGAGCCTGGCATTTAACTTCGTTTCTGAAGGGAAACACACGGCAGAGTTCTCATCCATGAAACATACTCTGTTTTTTAGCAAGAAGCACGCTCTTGCTTTCTAGATTCTCTAATACAGAGGGAAACGTGAGTGTGCTCAGAACAAAAGAACTGTGTTTCCTACACACACAGACCACATCTAATACAACTCTGTTTCTGAAACTGATACAAACCACAGGTCCTCTAACATCCAATGCTTTTCAGTTAAGAGCGAGAAACATGTTGGCTTCGGGAACAATGTAGCTTCGTTTGATATGAAAAGTGACTGCGTTTACCTGAAACGAAGTCTTGCTTGAAGATAGACACAGCGCCTGGCATTTAACTCCGTTTCTGAACGGAAACACACGACGCAGTTCTCATCCATAAAACACACTCTGCTTTAGAGCAAGAAGACCTCTCTTGCTTTCTAGAGTCTCTAATACAGAGGGAAACGTGAGTGTGCGCAGAAAAAAAGAACTTTGTTTCCTACACACACGGACCATATCTAGTTCAACTCTGTTTCTGAAACTGATACAAACCACAGGTCCTCTAACATCCAATGCTTTTCAGGTAAGAGCGAGAAACGTGTGAGCTTCGTGAACAATGTAGCTTTGTTTGAGCTGAAAAGTGACTATGTTTACCTGAAACGAAGTCTTGCTTGTAGGAAGACACACGCCTGGCATTTAACTCCGTTTCTGAAGGGAAACACACGGCACAGTTCTCATCCATGAAACACACACTGCTTTAGAGTAAGAAGCACGCTTTTGCTTTCTAGAGTCTCTAATACAGAGGGAAACGTGAGTGTGCTCAGAACAAAAGAACTGTGTTTCCTACACACACAGACCACATCTAATACAACTCTGTTTCTGAAACTGATACAAACCACAGGTCCTCTAACATCCAATGCTTTTCAGTTAAGAGCGAGAAACATGTGGGCTTCGTGAACAATGTAGCTTCGTTTGATATGAAAAGTGACTGCGTTTACCAGAAACGAAGTCTTGCTTGAAGATAGACACAGCGCCTGGCATTTAACTCCGTTTCTGAAGGGAAACACACGGCACAGTTCTCATCCATGAAACACACACTGCTTTAGAGCAAGAAGCACGCTCTTGCTTTCTAGAGTCTCTAATACAGAGGGAAACGTGAGTGTGCTCAGAACAAAAGAACTGTGTTTCCTACACACACAGACCACATCTAATACAACTCTGTTTCTGAAACTGATACAAACCACAGGTCCTCTAACATCCAATGCTTTTCAGTTAAGAGCAAGAAACGTGTGAGCTTCGTGAACAATGTAACTTCATTTGATCTGAAAGTGACTGCGTTTACCTGAAACGAAGTCCTGCTTGAAGATAGACACAGAGCCTGGCATTTAACTCCGTTTCTGAAGAGAAGCACACGGCACAGTTCTCATCCATGAAACACACACTGCTTTAGAGCAAGAGGCACGCTCTTGCTTTCTAGAATCTCTAATACAGAGGGAAACGTGAGTGTGCTCAGAACAAAAGAACTGTGTTTCCTACACACACAGAGCATATCTAATTCAACTCTGTTTCAGAAACTGATACAAACCACAGTTCCTCTAACATCCAATGCTTTTCAGTTAAGAGCGAGAAACGTGTGAGCTTCGTGAACAATGTAGCTTCGTTTGAGCTGAAAAGTGACTGCGTTTACCTGAAACGAAGTTTTGCTTGTAGGAAGACACACTTCTGGCATTAACTCCGTTTCGGAATGGAAACACAAGGCACAGTTCTCATCCATGAAACACGTTCTGCTTTAGAGCGAGAAGCACGCTCTTGCTTTCTAGAGTCTCTAATAGAGAGGGAAACGTGAGTGTGCTCAGAACAAAAGAACTGTGTTTCCTACACACACAGACCATATCTAGTTCAACTATGTTTCTGAAACTGATACAAACCACAGGTCCTCTTACATCCAATTCTTTTCAGTTAAGAGCGAGAAACATGTGGGCTTCGTGAACAATGTAGCTTCGTTTGATATGAAAAGTGACTGCGTTTACCTGAAACGAAGTCTTGCTTGCAGATAGACACAGAGCCTGGCATTTAACGCCGTTTCTGAAGGGAAACACACGGCGCAGTTCTCATCCATGAAACACACTCTGCTTTAGAGCAAGAAGCACTCTCTTGCTTTCTAGAGTCTCTAATACAGAGGGAAACATGAGTGTGCTCAGAACAAAGGAACTGTGTTTCCTACACACACGGACCATATCTAGTTCAACTCTGTTTCTGAAACTGATACAAAGCACAGGTCATCTAACATCCAATGCTTTTCAGTTAAGAGCGAGAAACGGGTGAGCTTCGTGAACAATATAGCTTCGTTTGAGGTGAAAAGTGACTGCGTTTACCTGAAACGAAGTCTTGCTTGTAGGAAGACACACGCCTGGCATTTAACTCCGTTTCTGTAGGGAAACACACGGCACAGTTCTCATCCATGAAACACACTCTGCTTTAGAGCAAGAAGCACGCTTTTGCTTTCTAGAGTCTCTAATACAGAGGGAAACGTGAGTGTGCTCAGAACAAAAGTAATGTGTTTCCTACACACGGACCATATCTAGTTCAACTCTGTTTCTGAAACTGATACAAACCACAGGTCCTCCAACATCCAATTCTCTTCAGTCAAGAGCAAGAAACGTGTGGGCTTCGTGAACAATGTAGCTTCGTTTGAGGTGAAATGTGACTGTGTTTACCTAAACGAAGTCTTGCTTGAAGAAAGACACAGAGCCTGGCATTTAACTCCGTTTCTGAAGGGAAACACACGCACAGTTCTCATCCATGAAACACACTCTGCTTTAGAGCAAGAAGCACTCACTTGCTTTATAGAGTCTCTAATACAGAGGGAAACGTGAGTGTGCTCAGAACAAAGGAACTGTGTTTCCTACACACACGGACCATATCTAGTTCAACTCTGTTTCTGAAACTGATACAAACCACAGGTCGTCTAACATCCAATGCTTTTCAGTTAAGAGGGAAAAACGTGTGAGCTTCGTGAACAATGTAACTTCATTTGAGCTGAAAGTGACTGCGTTTACCTGAAATGAAATCTTGCTTGTAGGAAGACACACGCTTGGCATTTAACTCCGTTTCTGAAGGGAAACACACGGCACAGTTCTCATCCATGAAACACACTCTGCTTTAGAGCAAGAAGCACGCTTTTGCTTTCTAGAGTCTCTAATACAGAGGGAAACGTGAGTGTGCTCAGAACAAAAGTAATGTGTTTCCTACACACGGACCATATCTAGTTCAACTCTGTTTCTGAAACTGATACAAACCACAGGTCGTCTAACATCCAATGCTTTTCAGTTAAGAGCGAGAAACGTGTGGGCTTCGTGAACAATGTAGCTTCTTTTGAGGTGAAAAGTCACTGCGTTTACCTGAAACGAAGTCTTGCTTGAAGAAAGACACAGAGCCTGGCATTTAACTCCGTTTCTGAAGGGAATCACACGGCGCAGTTCTCATCCATGAAACACACTCTGCTTTAGAGCAAGAAGCACGCTCTTGCTTTCTAGAGTCTCTAATACAGAGGGAAACGTGAGTGTGCTCATAACAAATGAACTGTGTTTCCTACACACACGGACCATATCTAGTTCAACTCTGTTTCTGAAACTGATACAAACCACAGGTCCTCTAACATCCAATGCTTTTCAGGTAAGAGCGAGAAACGTGTGAGCTTCGTGAACAATGTAGCTTCGTTTGAGCTGAAAAGTGACTGTGTTTACCTGAAACGAAGTGTTGCTTGAAGATAGACACAGAGCCTGGCATTTAACTCCGTTTCTGAAGGGAAACACAGGGCAGAGTTCTCATCCATGAAACATACTCTGTTTTTTAGCAAGAAGCACGCTCTTGCTTTCTAGAGTCTCTAATACAGAGGGAAACGTGAGTGTGCTCAGAACAAAAGAACTGTGTTTCCTACACACACAGACCACATCTAATACAACTCTGTTTCTGAAACTGATACAAACCACAGGTCCTCTAACATCCAATGCTTTTCAGTTAAGAGCGAGAAACATGTGGGCTTCGTGAACAATGTAGCTTCGTTTGATATGAAAAGTGACTGCGTTTACCTGAAACGAAGTCTTGCTTGAAGATAGACACAGCGCCTGGCATTTAACTCCGTTTCTGAAGGGAAACACACGGCGCAGTTCTCATCCATAAAACACACTCTGCTTTAGAGCAAGAAGCACTCTCTTGCTTTCTAGAGTCTCTAATACAGAGGGAAACGTGAGTGTGCGCAGAAAAAAAGAACTGTGTTTCCTACACACACGGACCATATCTAGTTCAACTCTGTTTCTGAAACTGATACAAACCACAGGTCGTCTAACATCCAATGCTTTTCAGTTGAGAGCGAGAAACGGGTGAGCTTCGTTAACAATATAGCTTCGTTTGAGGTGAAAAGTGACTGTGTTTACCTGAAACGAAGTCTTGCTTGTAGGAAGACACACGCCTGGCATTTAACTCCGTTTCTGAAGGGAAACACACGGCACAGTTCTCATCCATGAAACACACTCTGCTTTAGAGCAAGAAGCACGCTTTTGCTTTCTAGAGTCTCTAATACAGAGGGAAACGTGAGTGTGCTCAGAACAAAAGTAATGTGTTTCCTACACACGGACCATATCTAGTTCAACTCTGTTTCTGAAACTGATACAAACCACAGGTCGTCTAACATCCAATGCTTTTCAGTAAAGAGCGAGAAACGTGTGGGCTTCGTGAACAATGTAGCTTCTTTTGAGGTGAAAAGTCACTGCGTTTACCTGAAACGAAGTCTTGCTTGAAGAAAGACACAGAGCCTGGCATTTAACTCCATTTCTGAAGGGAATCACACGGCGCAGTTCTCATCCATGAAACACACTCTGCTTTAGAGCAAGAAGCACGCTCTTGTTTTCTAGAGTCTCTAATACAGAGGGAAACGTGAGTGTGCTCATAACAAATGAACTGTGTTTCCTACACACACGGACCATATCTAGTTCAACTCTGTTTCTGAAACTGATACAAACCACAGGTCCTATAACATCCAATGCTTTTCAGTTAAGAGCGAAAAACGTGTGAGCTTTGTGAACAATGTAGCTTCGTTTGAGCTGAAAAGTGACTACGTTTACCTGAAACGAAGTCTTGCTTGTAGGAAGACACACGCCTGGCATTTAACTCCGTTTCTGAAGGGAAACAGATGGCACAGTTCTCATCCATGAAACACACACTGCTTTAGAGCAAGAAGCACGCTTTTGCTTTCTAGAGTCTCTAATACAGAGGGAAACGTGAGTGTGCTCAGAACAAAAGAACTGTGTTTCCTACACACACAGACCATATCTAGTTCAACTCTGTTTCTGAAGCTGATACAAACCACAGGTCGTCTAACATCCAATGCTTTTCAGTTAAGAGCGAGAAACATGTGGGCTTCGTGAACAATGTAGCTTCGTTTGATATGAAAAGTGACTGCGTTTACCTGAAACGAAGTCTTGCTTGAAGATAGACACAGAGCCTGGCATTTAACTCCGTTTCTGAAGGGAAACACACGGCGCAGTTCTCATCCATGAAACACACTCTGCTTTAGTGCAAGAAGCACGCTCTTGCTTTCTAGAGTCTCTAATACAGAGGGAAACGTGAGTGTGCTCAGAACAAATGAACTGTGTTTCCTACACACACGGACCATATCTAGTTCAACTCTGTTTCTGAAAATGATACAAACCACAGGTCGTCTAATATCCAATGCTTTTCAGGTAAGAGCGATAAACGTGTGAGCTTCGTGAACAATGTATCTTCGTTTGAGCTGAAAAGTGACTGTGTTTACCTGAAACGAAGTCTTGCTTGTATGAAGACACACGCCTGGCATTTAACTCCGTTTCTGAAGGGAAACACACGGCACAGTTCTCATCCATGAAACACACTCTGCTTTAGAGCAAGAAGCATGCTCTTGCTTTCTAGAGTCCCTAATACAGAGGGAAACGTGAGTGTGCTCAGAACAAAAGAACTGTGTTTCCTACACACACAGACCATATATAATACAACTCTGTTTCTGAAACTGATACAAACCACAGGTCCTCTAACATCCAATGCTTTTCAGTTAAGAGCGAGAAACGTGTGAGCTTCGTGAACAATGTAACTTCATTTGAGCTGAAAGTGACTGCGTTTACCTCAAACGAAGTCTTGCTTGTAGGAAGACACACGCCTGGCATTTAATTCCGTTTCTGAAGGGAAACACACGGCACAGTTCTCATCCATGAAACACACTCTGCTTTAGAGCAAGAAGCACGATCTTGCTTTCTAGAGTCTCTAATACAGAGGGAAACGTGAGTGTGCTCAGAACAAATGAACTGTGTTTCCTACACACACGGACCATATCTAGTTCAACTCTGTTTCTGAAACTGATACAAACCACAGTTCGTCTAATATCCAATGCTTTTCAGTTAAGAGCGAGAAACGTGTGAGCTTCGTGAACAATGTAGCTTCGTTTGAGCTGAAAAGTGACTGTGTTTACCTGAAACGAAGTCTTGCTTGTAGGAAGACACACGCCTGGCATTTAACTCCGTTTCTGCAGGGAAACACACGGCACAGTTCTCATCCATGAAACACACTCTGCTTTAGAGCAAGAAGCACGCTCTTGCTTTATAGAGTCTCTAATACAGAGGGAAACGTGAGTGTGCTCAGAACAAAAGAACTGTGTTTCCTACACACACGGACCATATCTAGTTCAACTCTGTTTCTGAAACTGACACAAAGCACAGGTCATCTAACATCCAATGCTTTTCAGTTAAGAGCGAGAAACTCTTGAGCTTCGTGAACAATATAGCTTCGTTTGAGGTGAAAAGTGACTGCGTTTACCTGAAACGAAGTCTTGCTTGTAGGAAGACACACGCCTGGCATTTAACTCCGTTTCTGAAGGGAAACACACGGCACAGTCCTCATCCATGAAACACATTCTGCTTTAGAGCAAGAAGCACGCTCTTGCTTTCTAGAATCTCTAATACAGAGGGAAACGTGAGTGTGCTCAGAACAAAAGAACTGTGTTTCCTACACACACGGACCATACCTAGTTCAACTCTGTTTCTGAAACTGATACAAACCACAGGTCGTCTAACATCCAATGCTTTTCAGTTAAGAGGGAGAAACGTGTGAGCTTCGTGAACAATGTAACTTCATTTGATCTGAAAGTGACTGCGTTTACCTGAAACGAAGTCTTGCTTGAAGATAGACACAGAGCCTGGCATTTAACTCCGTTTCTGAAGAGAAGCACACGGCACAGTTCTCATCCATGAAACACATTCTGCTTTAGAGCAAGAAGCACGCTCTTGCTTTCTAGAGTCTCTAATACAGAGGGAAACGTGAGTGTGCTCAGAACAAAAAAACTGTGTTTCCTACACACACGGACCATATCTAGTTCAACTCTGTTTCTGAAACTGACACAAACCACAGGTCCTCTATCATCCAATGCTTTTCAGTTAAGAGTGAGAAACGTGTGAGCTTCGTGAACAATGTAGCTTTGTTTGAGCTGAAAAGTGACTACGTTTACCTGAAACGAAGTCTTGCTTGTAGGAAGACACACGCCTGGCATTTAACTCCGTTTCTGAAGGAAAACACACGGCACAGTTCTCATCCATGAAACACACACTGCTTTAGAGTGAGAAGCACGTTTTTGCTTTCTGGAGTCTCTAATACAGAGGGAAACGTGAGTGTGCTCAGAACAAAAGAACTGTGTTTCCTACACACATGGACCATATCTAGTTCAACTCTGTTTCTGAAACTGATACAAAGCACAGGTCCTCTAACATCCAATACTTTTCAGTTAAGAGCAAGAAACGTGTGAGCTTCGTGAACAATGTAACTTCATTTGAGCTGAAAGTGACTGCGTTTACCTGAAACGAAGTCTTGCTTGTAGGATGACAGACGCCTGGCATTTAATTCCGTTTCTGAAGGGATACACACGGCACAGTTCTCATCCATGAAACACACTCTGCTTTAGAGCAAGAAGCACGCTCTTGCTTTCTAGAGTCTCTAATACAGAGGGAAACGTGAGTGTGCTCAGAACAAAAGTAATGTGTTTCCTACACACGGACCATATCTAGTTCAACTCTGTTTCTGAAACTGATACAAAGCACAGGTCATCTAACATCCAATGCTTTTCAGTTAAGAGCGAGAAACTCTTGAGCTTCGTGAACAATATAGCTTCGTTTGAGGTGAAAAGTGACTGCGTTTACCTGAAACGAAGTCTTGCTTGTAGGAAGACACACGCCTGGCATTTAACTCCGTTTCTGAAGGGAAACACACGGCACAGTCCTCATCCATGAAACACATTCTGCTTTAGAGCAAGAAGCATGCTCTTGCTTTCTAGAATCTCTAATACAGAGGGAAACGTGAGTGTGCTCAGAACAAAAGAACTGTGTTTCCTACACACACGGACCATATCTAGTTCAACTCTGTTTCTGAAACTGATACAAACCACAGGTCCTCCAACATCCAATTCTTTTCAGTCAAGAGCAAGAAACGTGTGGGCTTCGAGAACAATGTAGCTTCGTTTGAGGTGAAAAGTGACTGTGTTTACCTAAACGAAGTCTTGCTTGAAGAAAGACACAGAGCCTGGCATTTAACTCCGTTTCTGAAGGGAAACACAAGCACAGTTCTCATCCATGAAACACACTCTGCTTTAGAGCAAGAAGCACTCACTTGC
Organism: Onychomys leucogaster; assembly: GCA_949786385.1. Lineage (NCBI taxonomy): Eukaryota > Metazoa > Chordata > Mammalia > Rodentia > Cricetidae > Onychomys > Onychomys leucogaster. The sequence continues at coordinate 109,754 of CATKUP010000551.1, forward strand.
TTTATAGAGTCTCTAATACAGAGGGAAACGTGAGTGTGCTCAGAACAAAGGAACTGTGTTTCCTACACACACGGACCATATCTAGTTCAACTCTGTTTCTGAAACTGATACAAACCACAGGTCGTCTAACATCCAATGCTTTTCAGTTAAGAGGGAGAAACGTGTGAGCTTCGTGAACAATGTAACTTCATTTGATCTGAAAGTGACTGCGTTTACCTGAAACGAAGTCTTGCTTGAAGATAGACACAGAGCCTGGCATTTAACTCCATTTCTGAAGAGAAGCACACGGCACAGTTCTCATCCATGAAACACATTCTGCTTTAGAGCAAGAAGCACGCTCTTGCTTTCTAGAGTCTCTAATACAGAGGGAAACGTGAGTGTGCTGAGAACAAAAGAACTGTGTTTCCTACACACACAGACCACATCTAATACAACTCTGTTTCTGAAACTGATACAAACCACAGGTCCTCTAACATCCAATGCTTTTCAGTTAAGAGCGAGAAACATGTGGGCTTCGTGAACAATGTAGCTTCGTTTGATATGAAAAGTGACTGCGTTTACCTGAAACGAAGTTTTGCTTGTAGGAAGACACACTTCTGGCATTAACTCCGTTTCGGAATGGAAACACAAGGCACAGTTCTCATCCATGAAACACGTTCTGCTTTAGAGCGAGAAGCACGCTCTTGCTTTCTAGAGTCTCTAATAGAGAGGGAAACGTGAGTGTGCTCAGAACAAAAGAACTGTGTTTCCTACACACACAGACCATATCTAGTTCAACTATGTTTCTGAAACTGATACAAACCACAGGTCCTCTAACATCCAATTCTTTTCAGTTAAGAGCGAGAAACATGTGGGCTTCGTGAACAATGTAGCTTCGTTTGATATGAAAAGTGACTGCGTTTACCTGAAACGAAGTCTTGCTTGCAGATAGACACAGAGCCTGGCATTTAACGCCGTTTCTGAAGGGAAACACACGGCGCAGTTCTCATCCATGAAACACACTCTGCTTTAGAGCAAGAAGCACTCTCTTGCTTTCTAGAGTCTCTAATACAGAGGGAAACATGAGTGTGCTCAGAACAAAGGAACTGTGTTTCCTACACACACGGACCATATCTAGTTCAACTCTGTTTCTGAAACTGATACAAAGCACAGGTCCTCCAACATCCAATTCTTTTCAGTCAAGAGCAAGAAACGTGTGGGCTTCGTGAACAATGTAGGTTCGTTTGAGGTGAAAAGTGACTGTGTTTACCTAAACGAAGTCTTGCTTGAAGAAAGACACAGAGCCTGGCATTTAACTCCGTTTCTGAAGGGAAACACACGCACAGTTCTCATCCATGAATCACACTCTGCTTTAGAGCAAGAAGCACTCACTTGCTTTATAGAGTCTCTAATACAGAGGGAAACGTGAGTGTGCTCAGAACAAATGAACTGTGTTTCCTACACACACGGACCATATCTAGTTCAACTCTGTTTCTGAAAATGATACAAACCACAGGTCGTCTAATATCCAATGCTTTTCAGGTAAGAGCGATAAACGTGTGAGCTTCGTGAACAATGTAGCTTCGTTTGAGCTGAAAAGTGACTGTGTTTACCTGAAACGAAGTCTTGCTTGTATGAAGACACACGCCTGGCATTTAACTCCGTTTCTGAAGAGAAACACACGGCACAGTTCTCATCCATGAAACACACTCTGCTTTAGAGCAAGAAGCATGCTCTTGCTTTCTAGAGTCTCTAATACAGAGGGAAACGTGAGTGTGCTCAGAACAAAAGAACTGTGTTTCCTACACACACAGACCATATATAATACAACTCTGTTTATGAAACTGATACAAACCACAGCTCCTCTAACATCCAATGCTTTTCAGTTAAGAGCGAGAAACGTGTGAGCTTCGTGAACAATGTAACTTCATTTGAGCTGAAAGTGACTGCGTTTACCTGAAACGAAGTCTTGCTTGTAGGAAGACACACGCCTGGCATTTAATTCCGTTTCTGAAGGGAAACACACGGCACAGTTCTCATCCATGAAACACACTCTGCTTTAGAGCAAGAAGCACGCTCTTGCTTTCTAGAGTCTCTAATACAGAGGGAAACGTGAGTGTGCTCAGAACAAATGAACTGTGTTTCCTACACACACGGACCATATCTAGTTCAACTCTGTTTCTGAAACTGATACAAACCACAGTTCGTCTAATATCCAATGCTTTTCAGTTAAGAGCGAGAAACGTGTGAGCTTCGTGAACAATGTAGCTTCGTTTGAGCTGAAAAGTGACTGTGTTTACCTGAAACGAAGTCTTGCTTGAAGGAAGACACACGCCTGGCATTTAACTGCGTTTCTGCAGGGAAACACTCGGCACAGTTCTCATCCATGAAACACACTCTGCTTTAGAGCAAGAAGCACGCTCTTGCTTTATAGAGTCTCTAATACAGAGGGAAACGTGAGTGTGCTCAGAACAAAAGAACTGTGTTTCCTACACACACGGACCATATCTAGTTCAACTCTGTTTCTGAAACTGACACAAACCACAGGTCCTCTAACATCCAATGCTTTTCAGTTAAGAGTGAGAAACGTGTGAGCTTCGTGAACAATGTAGCTTTGTTTGAGCTGAAAAGTGACTACGTTTACCTGAAACGAAGTCTTGCTTGTAGGAAGACACACGCCTGGCATTTAACTCCGTTTCTGAAGGAAAACACACGACACAGTTCTCATCCATGAAACACACACTGCTTTAGAGTGAGAAGCACGTTTTTGCTTTCTGGAGTCTCTAATACAGAGGGAAACGTGAGTGTGCTCAGAACAAAAGAACTGTGTTTCCTACACACATGGACCATATCTAGTTCAACTCTGTTTCTGAAACTGATACAAAGCACAGGTCCTCTAACATCCAATGCTTTTCAGTTAAGAGCAAGAAACGTGTGAGCTTCGTGAACAATGTAACTTCATTTGAGCTGAAAGTGACTGTGTTTACCTGAAACGAAGTCTTGCTTGTAGGAAGACACGCCTGGCATTTAACTCTGTTTCTGAAGGGAAACACACGGCACAGTTCTCATCCATGAAACACACTCTGCTTTAGAGCAAGAAGCACTCTCTTCCTTTCTAGAGTCTCTAATACAGAGGGAAACGTGAGTGTGCTCAGAACAAAAGAACTGTGTCTCCTACACACACGGACCATATCTAGTTCAACTCTGTTTCTGAAAATGATACAAACCACAGGTCGTCTAATATCCAATGCTTTTCAGGTAAGAGCGAGAAACGTGTGAGCTTCGTGAACAATGTATCTTCGTTTGAGCTGAAAGGTGACTGTGTTTACCTGAAACGAAGTCTTGCTTTTATGAAGACACACGCCTGGCATTTAACTCCGTTTCTGAAGGGATACACAAGGCACAGTTTTCATCCATGAAACACACTCTGCTTTAGAGCAAGAAGCACGCTCTTGCTTTCTAGAGTCTCTAATACAGAGGGAAACGTGAGTGTGCTCATAACAAATGAACTGTGTTTCCTACACACACGGACCATATCTAGTTCAACTCTGTTTCTGAAACTGATACAAACCACACTTCGTCTAATATCCAATGCTTTTCAGTTAAGAGCGAGAAACGGGTGAGCTTCGTGAACAATGTAGCTTTGTTTGAGGTGAAAAGTGACTGCGTTTACCTGAAACCAAGTCTTGCTTGTAGGAAGACACACGCCTGGCATTTAACTCCGTTTCTGAAGGGAAACACACGGCACAGTCCTCATCCATGAAACACATTCTGCTTTAGAACAAGAAGCACGCTCTTGCTTTCTAGAGTCTCTAATACAGAGGGAAACGTGAGTGTGCTCAGAACAAAAGAACTGTGTTTCCTACACACAGAGACCATATCTAGTTCAACTCTGTTTCTGAAACTGATACAAACCACATGTCCTCTAACATCCAATGCTTTTCAGTTAAGAGCAAGAAACGTGTGAGCTTCATGAACAATGTAACTTCATTTGAGCTGAAAGTGACTGTGTTTACCTGAAACGAAGTCTTGCTTGTAGGAAGACACGCCTGGCATTTAACTCCGTTTCTGAAGGGAAACACACGGCACAGTTCTCATCCATGAAACACACACTGCTTTAGAGCAAGAAGCACTCTCTTGCTTTCTAGAGTCTCTAATACAGAGGGAAACGTGAGTGTGCTCAGAACAAAAGAACTGTGTTTCCTACACACACGGACCATATCTAGTTCAACTCTGTTTCTCAAACTGATACAAACCACAGGTCCTCTAACATCCAATGCTTTTCAGTTAAGAGCGAGAAACGTGTGAGCTTCGTGAACAATGTAACTTCATTTGAGCTGAAAGTGACTGCGTTTACCTGAAACGAAGTCTTGCTTGTAGGAAGACACTCGCCTGGCATTTAACTCCATGTCTGAAGGGAAACACACGGCACAGTTCTCATCCATGAAACACACTCTGCTTTAGAGCAAGAAGCACGCTCTTGCTTTCTAGAGTCTCTAATACAGAGGGAAACGTGAGTGTGCTCAGAACAAAAGAACTGTGTCTCCTACACACACGGACCATATCTAGTTCAACTCTGTTTCTGAAAATGATACAAACCACAGGTCCTCTAATATCCAATGCTTTTCAGGTAAGAGCGAGAAACGTGTGAGCTTCGTGAACAATGTATCTTCGTTTGAGCTGAAAAGTGACTGTGTTTACCTGAAACGAAGTCTTGCTTTTATGAAGACACACGCCTGACATTTAACTCCGTTTCTGAAGGGATACACAAGGCACAGTTCTCATCCATGAAACACACTCTGCTTTAGAGCAAGAAGCATGCTCTTGCTTTCTAGAATCTCTATTACAGAGGGAAACTTGAGTGTGCTCATAACAAATGAACTGTGTTTCCTACACACACGGACGATATCTAGTTCAACTCTGTTTCTGAAACTGATACAAACCACAGGTCGTCTAACATCCAATGCTTTTCAGTTAAGAGCGAGAAACATGTGGACTTCGTGAACAATGTAGCTTCGTTTGATATGAAAAGTGACTGCGTTTACCAGAAACGAAGTCTTGCTTGAAGATAGACACAGAGCCTGGCATTTAACTCCGTTTCTGAAGGGAAACACACGGCGCAGTTCTCATCCATGAAACACACTCTGCTTTAGAGCAAGAAGCACTCTCTTGCTTTCTAGAGTCTCTAATACAGAGGGAAACGTGAGTGTGCGCAGAAAAAAAGAACTGTGTTTCCTACACACACGGACCATATCTAGTTCAACTCTGTTTCTGAAACTGACACAAACCACAGGTCCTGTAACATCCAATGCTTTTCAGGTAAGAGCAAGAAACGGGTGAGCTTCGTGAACAATGTAACTTCATTTGAGCTGAAAGTGACTGCGTTTACCTGAAACGAAGTCTTGCTTGTAGGAAGACACACGCCTGGCATTTAACTCCGTTTCTGCGGGGAAACACACGGCACAGTTCTCATCCATGAAACACACTCTGCTTTAGAGCAAGAAGCACGCACTTGCTTTCTAGAGTCTCTAATACAGAGGGAAACGTGAGTGTGCTCAGAACAAAAGAACTGTGTTTCCTACACACACGGACCATATCTAGTTCAACTCTGTTTCTGAAACTGATACAAAGCACAGGTCATCTAACATCCAATGCTTTTCAGTTAAGAGCGAGAAACTCTTGAGCTTCGTGAACAATATAGCTTCGTTTGAGGTGAAAAGTGACTGCGTTTACCTGAAACGAAGTCTTGCTTGTAGGAAGACACACGCCTGGCATTTAACTCCGTTTCTGAAGGGAAACACACAGCACAGTCCTCATCCATGAAACACATTCTGCTTTAGAGCAAGAAGCACGCTCTTGCTTTCTAGAATCTCTAATACAGAGGGACACGTGAGTGTGCTCAGAACAAAAGAACTGTGTTTCCTACACACACGGACCATATCTAGTTCAACTCTGTTTCTGAAACTGATACAAACCACAGGTCCTCCAACATCCAATTCTTTTCAGTCAAGAGCAAGAAACGTGTGGGCTTCGTGAACAATGTAGCTTCGTTTGAGGTGAAAAGTGACTGTGTTTACCTAAACGAAGTCTTGATTGAAGAAAGACACAGAGCCTGGCATTTAACTCCGTTTCTGAAGGGAAACACACGCACAGTTCTCATCCATGAAACACACTCTGCTTTAGAGCAAGAAGCACTCACTTGCTTTATAGAGTCTCTAATACAGAGGGAAACGTGAGTGTGCTCAGAACAAATGAACTGTGTTTCCTACACACACGGACGATATCTAGTTCAACTCTGTTTCTGAAACTGATACAAACCACAGGTCGTCTAACATCCAATGCTTTTCAGTTAAGAGGGAGAAACGTGTGAGCTTCGTGAACAATGTAACTTCATTTGATCTGAAAGTGACTGCGTTCACGTGAAACGAAGTCTTGCTTGAAGATAGACACAGAGCCTGGCATTTAACTCCGTTTCTGAAGAGAAGCACACGGCACAGTTCTCATCCATGAAACACATTCTGCTTTAGAGCAAGAAGCACGCTCTTGCTTTCTAGAGTCTCTAATACAGAGGGAAACGTGAGTGTGCTCAGAACAAATGAACTGTGTTTCCTACACACACGGACCATATCTAGTTAAACTCTGTTTCTGAAACTGATACAAACCACAGTTCGTCTAATATCCAATGCTTTTCAGTTAAGAGCGAGAAACGTGTGAGCTTCGTGAACAATGTAGCTTCGTTTGAGCTGAAAAGTGACTGTGTTTACCTGAAACGAAGTCTTGCTTGTAGGAAGACACACGCCTGGAATTTAACTCCGTTTCTGCAGGGAAACACACGGCACAGTTCTGATCCATGAAACACACTCTGCTTTAGAGCAAGAAGCACGCTCTTGCTTTATAGAGTCTCTAATACAGAGGGAAACGTGAGTGTGCTCAGAACAAAAGAACTGTGTTTCCTACACACACGGACCATATCTAGTTCAACTCTGTTTCTGAAACTGACACAAACCACAGGTCCTCTATCATCCAATGCTTTTCAGTTAAGAGCGAGAAACGTGTGAGCTTCGTGAACAATGTAGCTTTGTTTGAGCTGAAAAGTGACTACGTTTACCTGAAACGAAGTCTTGCTTGTAGGAAGACACACGCCTGGCATTTAACTCTGTTTCTGAAGGAAAACACATGGCACAGTTCTCATCCATGAAACACACACTGCTTTAGAGTGAGAAGCACGTTTTTGCTTTCTGGATTCTCTAATACAGAGGGAAACGTGAGTGTGCTCAGAACAAAAGAACTGTGTTTCCTACACACATGGACCATATCTAGTTCAACTCTGTTTCTGAAACTGATACAAAGCACAGGTCCTCTAACATCCAATACTTTTCAGTTAAGAGCAAGAAACGTGTGAGCTTCGTGAACAATGTAACTTCATTTGAGCTGAAAGTGACTGCGTTTACCTGAAACGAAGTCTTGCTTGTAGGATGACACACGCCTGGCATTTAATTCCGTTTCTGAAGGGATACACACGGCACAGTTCTCATCCATGAAACACACTCTGCTTTCGAGCAAGAAGCACGCTCTTGCTTTCTAGAGTCTCTAATACAGAGGGAAACGTGAGTGTGCTCAGAACAAAAGTAATGTGTTTCCTACACACGGACCATATCTAGTTCAACTCTGTTTCTGAAACTGATACAAAGCACAGGTCATCTAACATCCAATGCTTTTCAGTTAAGAGCGAGAAACTCTTGAGCTTCGTGAACAATATAGCTTCGTTTGAGCTGAAAAGTGACTGCGTTTACCTGAAACGAAGTCTTGCTTGTAGGAAGACACACGCCTGGCATTTAACTCCGTTTCTGAAGGGAAACACACGGCACAGTCCTCATCCATGAAACACATTCTGCTTTAGAGCAAGAAGCATGCTCTTGCTTTCTAGAATCTCTAATACAGAGGGAAACGTGAGTGTGCTCAGAACAAAAGAACTGTGTTTCCTACACACACGGACCATATCTAGTTCAACTCTGTTTCTGAAACTGATACAAACCACAGGTCCTCCAACATCCAATTCTTTTCAGTCAAGAGCAAGAAACGTGTGGGCTTCGTGAACAATGTAGCTTCGTTTGAGGTGAAAAGTGACTGTGTTTACCTAAACGAAGTCTTGCTTGAAGAAAGACACAGAGCCTGGCATTTAACTCCGTTTCTGAAGGGAAACACACGCACAGTTCTCATCCATGAAACACACTCTGCTTTAGAGCAAGAAGCACTCATTTGCTTTATAGAGTCTCTAATACAGAGGGAAACGTGAGTGTGCTCAGAACAAAGGAACTGTGTTTCCTACACACACGGACCATATCTAGTTCAACTCTGTTTCTGAAACTGATACAAACCACAGGTCGTCTAACATCCAATGCTTTTCAGTTAAGAGGGAGAAACGTGTGAGCTTCGTGAACAATGTAACTTCATTTGATCTGAAAGTGACTGCGTTTACCTGAAACGAAGTCTTGCTTGAAGATAGACACAGAGCCTGGCATTTAACTCCGTTTCTGAAGAGAAGCACACGGCACAGTTCTCATCCATGAAACACATTCTGCTTTAGAGCAAGAAGCACGCTCTTGCTTTCTAGAGTCTCTAATACAGAGGGAAACGTGAGTGTGCTCAGAACAAAAGAACTGTGTTTCCTACACACACAGACCACATCTAATACAACTCTGTTTCTGAAAGTGATACAAACCACAGGTCCTCTAACATCCAATGCTTTTCAGTTAAGAGCGAGAAACATGTGGGCTTCGTGAACAATGTAGCTTCGTTTGATATGAAAAGTGACTGCGTTTACCTGAAACGAAGTTTTGCTTGTAGGAAGACACACTTCTGGCATTAACTCCGTTTCGGAATGGAAACACAAGGCACAGTTCTCATCCATGAAACACGTTCTGCTTTAGAGCGAGAAGCACGCTCTTGCTTTCTAGAGTCTCTAATAGAGAGGGAAACGTGAGTGTGCTCAGAACAAAAGAACTGTGTTTCCTACACACACAGACCATATCTAGTTCAACTATGTTTCTGAAACTGATACAAACCACAGGTCCTCTAACATCCAATTCTTTTCAGTTAAGAGCGAGAAACATGTGGGCTTCGTGAACAATGTAGCTTCGTTTGATATGAAAAGTGACTGCGTTTACCTGAAACGAAGTCTTGCTTGCAGATAGACACAGAGCCTGGCATTTAACGCCGTTTCTGAAGGGAAACACACGGCGCAGTTCTCATCCATGAAACACACTCTGCTTTAGAGCAAGAAGCACTCTCTTGCTTTCTAGAGTCTCTAATACAGAGGGAAACATGAGTGTGCTCAGAACAAAGGAACTGTGTTTCCTACACACACGGACCATATCTAGTTCAACTCTGTTTCTGAAACTGATACAAAGCACAGGTCATCTAACATCCAATGCTTTTCAGTTAAGAGCGAGAAACGGGTGAGCTTCGTGAACAATATAGCTTCCTTTGAGGTGAAAAGTGACTGCGTTTACCTGAAACGAAGTCTTGCTTGTAGGAAGACACACGCCTGGCATTTAACTCCGTTACTGAAGGGAAACACACGGCACAGTCCTCATCCATGAAACACATTCTGCTTTAGAGCAAGAAGCACGCTCTTGCTTTCTAGAATCTCTAATACAGAGGGAAACGTGAGTGTGCTCAGAACAAAAGAACTGTGTTTCCTACACACAGGGACCATATCTAGTTCAACTCTGTTTCTGAAACTGATACAAACCACAGGTCCTCCAACATCCAATTCTTTTCAGTCAAGAGCAAGAAACGTGTGGGCTTCGTGAACAATGTAGCTTCGTTTGAGGTGAAAAGTGACTGTGTTTACCTAAACGAAGTCTTGCTTGAAGAAAGACACAGAGCCTGGCATTTAACTCCGTTTCTGAAGGGAAACACACGCACAGTTCTCATCCATGAAACACACTCTGCTTTAGAGCAAGAAGCACTCACTTGCTTTATAGAGTCTCTAATACAGAGGGAAACGTGAGTGTGCTCAGAACAAAGGAACTGGGTTTCCTACACACACGGACCATATCTAGTTCAACTCTGTTTCTGAAACTGATACAAACCACAGGTCGTCTAACATCCAATGCTTTTCAGTTAAGAGGGAGAAACGTGTGAGCTTCGTGAACAATGTAACTTCATTTGATCTGAAAGTGACTGCGTTTACCTGAAATGAAGTCTTGCTTGTAGGAAGACACACGCCTGGCATTTAACTCCGTTTCTGAAGGGAAACACACGGCACAGTTCTCATCCATGAAACACACTCTGCTTTAGAGCAAGAAGCACGCTTTTGCTTTCTAGAGTCTCTAATACAGAGGGAAACGTGAGTGTGCTCAGAACAAAAGAACTGTGTTTCCTACACACACAGACCACATCTAATACAACTCTGTTTCTGAAACTGATACAAACCACAGGTCCTCTAACATCCAATGCTTTTCAGTTAAGAGCGAAAAACGTGTGAGCTTTGTGAACAATGTAGCTTCGTTTGAGCTGAAAAGTGACTACGTTTACCTGAAACGAAGTCTTGCTTGTAGGAAGACACACGCCTGGCATTTACTCCGTTTCTGAAGGGAAACACACGGCACAGTTCTCATCCATGAAACACACACTGCTTTAGAGCAAGAAGCACGCTTTTGCTTTCTAGAGTCTCTAATACAGAGGGAAACGTGAGTGTGCTCAGAACAAAAGAACTGTGTTTCCTACACACACAGACCATATCTAGTTCAACTCTGTTTCTGAAGCTGATACAAACCACAGGTCGTCTAACATCCAATGCTTTTCAGTTAAGAGCAAGAAACATGTGGGCTTCGTGAACAATGTAGCTTCGTTTGATATGAAAAGTGACTGCGTTTACCTGAAACGAAGTCTTGCTTGAAGATAGACACAGAGCCTGGCATTTAACTCCGTTTCTGAAGGGAAACACACGGCGCAGTTCTCATCCATGAAACACACTCTGCTTTAGAGCAAGAAGCACGCTCTTGCTTTCTAGAGTCTCTAATACAGAGGGAAACGTGAGTGTGCTCAGAACAAATGAACTGTGTTTCCTACACACACGGACCATATCTAGTTCAACTCTGTTTCTGAAAATGATACAAACCACAGGTCGTCTAATATCCAATGCTTTTCAGGTAAGAGCGATAAACGTGTGAGCTTCGTGAACAATGTAGCTTCGTTTGAGCTGAAAAGTGACTGTGTTTACCTGAAACGAAGTCTTGCTTGTATGAAGACACACGCCTGGCATTTAACTCCGTTTCTGAAGGGAAACACACGGCACAGTTCTCATCCATGAAACACACTCTGCTTTAGAGCAAGAAGCATGCTCTTGCTTTCTAGAGTCTCTAATACAGAGGGAAACGTGAGTGTGCTCAGAACAAAAGAACTGTGTTTCCTACACACACAGACCATATATAATACAACTCTGTTTCTGAAACTGATACAAACCACAGGTCCTCTAACATCCAATGCTTTTCAGTTAAGAGCGAGAAACGTGTGAGCTTCGTGAACAATGTAACTTCATTTGAGCTGAAAGTGACTGCGTTTACCTGAAACGAAGTCTTGCTTGTAGGAAGACACACGCCTGGCATTTAATTCCGTTTCTGAAGGGAAACACACGGCACAGTTCTCATCCATGAAACACACTCTGCTTTAGAGCAAGAAGCACGCTCTTGCTTTCTAGGGTCTCTAATACAGAGGGAAACGTGAGTGTGCTCAGAACAAATGAACTGTGTTTCCTACACACACGGACCATATCTAGTTCAACTCTGTTTCTGAAACTGATACAAACCACAGTTCGTCTAATATCCAATGCTTTTCAGTTAAGAGCGAGAAACGTGTGAGCTTCGTGAACAATGTAGCTTCGTTTGAGCTGAAAAGTGACTGTGTTTACCTGAAACGAAGTCTTGCTTGAAGGAAGACACACGCCTGGCATTTAACTCCGTTTCTGCAGGGAAACACACGGCACAGTTCTCATCCATGAAACACACTCTGCTTTAGAGCAAGAAGCACGCTCTTGCTTTATAGAGTCTCTAATACAGAGGGAAACGTGAGTGTGCTCAGAACAAAAGAACTGTGTTTCCTACACACACGGACCATATCTAGTTCAACTCTGTTTCTGAAACTGACACAAACCACAGGTCCTCTAACATCCAATGCTTTTCAGTTAAGAGTGAGAAACGTGTGAGCTTCGTGAACAATGTAGCTTTGTTTGAGCTGAAAAGTGACTACGTTTACCTGAAACGAAGTCTTGCTTGTAGGAAGACACACGCCTGGCATTTAACTCCGTTTCTGAAGGAAAACACACGGCACAGTTCTCATCCATGAAACACACACTGCTTTAGAGTGAGAAGCATGTTTTTGCTTTCTGGAGTCTCTAATACAGAGGGAAACGTGAGTGTGCTCAGAACAAAAGAACTGTGTTTCCTACACACATGGACCATATCTAGTTCAACTCTGTTTCTGAAACTGATACAAAGCACAGGTCCTCTAACATCCAATGCTTTTCAGTTAAGAGCAAGAAACATGTGAGCTTCGTGAACAATGTAACTTCATTTGAGCTGAAAGTGACTGCGTTTACCTGAAACGAAGTCTTGCTTGTAGGAAGACACGCCTGGCATTTAACTCCGTTTCTGAAGGGAAACACACGGCACAGTTCTCATCCATGAAACACACTCTGCTTTACAGCAAGAAGCACTCTCTTGCTTTCTAGATTCTCTAATACAGAGGGAAACGTGAGTGTGCTCAGAACAAAAGAACTGTGTTTCCTACACACACGGACCATATCTAGTTCAACTCTGTTTCTGAAACTGATACAAACCACAGGTCCTCTAACATCCAATGCTTTTCAGTTAAGAGCGAGAAACGTGTGAGCTTCGTGAACAATGTAACTTCATTTGAGCTGAAAGTGACTGCGTTTACCTGAAACGAAGTCTTGCTTGTAGGAAGACACTCGCCTGGCATTTAACTCCATGTCTGAAGGGATACACATGGCACAGTTCGCATCCATGAAACACACTCTGCTTTAGAGCAAGAAGCACTCTCTTCCTTTCTAGAGTCTCTAATACAGAGGGAAACGTGAGTGTGCTCAGAACAAAAGAACTGTGTCTCCTACACACACGGACCATATCTAGTTCAACTCTGTTTCTGAAAATGATACAAACCACAGGTCGTCTAATATCCAATGCTTTTCAGGTAAGAGCGAGAAACGTGTGAGCTTCGTGAACAATGTATCTTCGTTTGAGCTGAAAAGTGACTGTGTTTACCTGAAACGAAGTCTTGCTTTTATGAAGACACACGCCTGGCATTTAACTCCGTTTCTGAAGGGATACACAAGGCACAGTTCTCATCCATGAAACACACTCTGCTTTAGAGCAAGAAGCACGCTCTTGCTTTCTAGAGTCTCTAATACAGAGGGAAACGTGAGTGTGCTCATAACAAATGAACTGTGTTTCCTACACACACGGACCATATCTAGTTCAACTCTGTTTCTGAAACTGATACAAACCACAGTTCATCTAATATCCAATGCTTTTCAGTTAAGAGCGAGAAACGGGTGAGCTTCGTGAACAATGTAGCTTTGTTTGAGGTGAAAAGTGACTGCGTTTACCTGAAACCAAGTCTTGCTTGTAGGAAGACACACGCCTGGCATTTAACTCCGTTTCTGAAGGGAAACACACGGCACAGTCCTCATCCATGAAACACATTCTGCTTTAGAACAAGAAGCACGCTCTTGCTTTCTAGAGTCTCTAATACAGAGGGAAACGTGAGTGTGCTCAGAACAAAAGAACTGTGTTTCCTACACACAGAGACCATATCTAGTTCAACTCTGTTTCTGAAACTGATACAAACCACATGTCCTCTAACATCCAATGCTTTTCAGTTAAGAGCAAGAAACGTGTGAGCTTCATGAACAATGTAACTTCATTTGAGCTGAAAGTGACTGTGTTTACCTGAAACGAAGTCTTGCTTGTAGGAAGACACGCCTGGCATTTAACTCCGTTTCTGAAGGGAAACACACGGCACAGTTCTCATCCATGAAACACACACTGCTTTAGAGCAAGAAGCACTCTCTTGCTTTCTAGAGTCTCTAATACAGAGGGAAACGTGAGTGTGCTCAGAACAAAAGAACTGTGTTTCCTACACACACGGACCATATCTAGTTCAACTCTGTTTCTCAAACTGATACAAACCACAGGTCCTCTAACATCCAATGCTTTTCAGTTAAGAGCGAGAAACGTGTGAGCTTCGTGAACAATGTAACTTCATTTGAGCTGAAAGTGACTGCGTTTACCTGAAACGAAGTCTTGCTTGTAGGAAGACACTCGCCTGGCATTTAACTCCATGTCTGAAGGGAAACACACGGCACAGTTCTCATCCATGAAACACACTCTGCTTTAGAGCAAGAAGCACTCTCTTCCTTTCTAGAGTCTCTAATACAGAGGGAAACGTGAGTGTGCTCAGAACAAAAGAACTGTGTCTCCTACACACACGGACCATATCTAGTTCAACTCTGTTTCTGAAAATGATACAAACCACACGTCGTCTAACATCCAATGCTTTTCAGTTAAGAGCGAGAAACATGTGGGCTTCGTGAACAATGTAGCTTCGTTTGATATGAAAAGTGACTGCGTTTACCTGAAACGAAGTCTTGCTTGAAGATAGACACAGAGCCTGGCATTTAACTCCGTTTCTGAAGGGAAACACACGGCGCAGTTCTCATCCATGAAACACACTCTGCTTTAGAGCAAGAAGCACTCTCTTGCTTTCTAGAGTCTCTAATACAGAGGGAAACGTGAGTGTGCGCAGAAAAAAAGAACTGTGTTTCCTACACACACGGACCATATCTAGTTCAACTCTGTTTCTGATACTGACACAAACCACAGGTCCTCTAACATCCAATGCTTTTCAGGTAAGAGCAAGAAACGGGTGAGCTTCGTGAACAATGTAACTTCATTTGAGCTGAAAGTGACTGCGTTTACCTGAAACGAATTCTTGCTTGTAGGAAGACACACGCCTGGCATTTAACTCCGTTTCTCAAGGGAAACACACGGCACAGTTCTCATCCATGAAACACACTCTGCTTTAGAGCAAGAAGCATGCTCTTGCTTTCTAGGGTCTCTAATATAGAGGGAAACGTGAGTGTGCTCAGAACAAAAGAACTGTGTTTCCTACACACACAGACCATATCTAATACAACTCTGTTTCTGCAACTGATACAAACCACAGGTCCTCTAACATCCAATGCTTTTCAGTTAAGAGCGAGAAACGTGTGAGCTTCGTGAACAATGTAACTTCATTTGAGCTGAAAGTGACTGCGTTTACCTGAAACGAAGTCTTGCTTGTACGAAGACACACGCCTGGCATTTAATTCCGTTTCTGAAGGGAAACACACGGCACAGTTCTCATCCATGAAACACACTCTGCTTTAGAGCAAGAAGCACGCTCTTGCTTTCTAGAGTCTCTAATACAGAGGGAAACGTGAGTGTGCTCATAACAAATGAACTGTGTTTCCTACACACACGGACCATATCTAGTTCAACTCTGTTTCTGAAAATGATACAAACCACAGGTCGTCTAATATCCAATGCTTTTCAGGTAAGAGCGAGAAACGTGTGAGCTTCGTGAACAATGTATCTTCGTTTGAGCTGAAGAGTGACTGTGTTTACCTGAAGCGAAGTCTTGCTTGTAGGAAGACACGCCTGGCATTTAACTCCGTTTCTGAAGGGAAACACACGGCACAGTTCTCATCCATGAAACACACTCTGCTTTAGAGCAAGAAGCACGCTCTTACTTTCTAGAGTCTCTAATACAGAGGGAAACGTGAGTGTGCTCAGAACAAAAGAACTGTGTTTCCTACACACACAGACCATATCTAATACAACTCTGTTTCTGAAACTGACACAAACCACAGGTCCTCTAACATCCAATGCTTTTCAGTCAAGAGCGAGAAACGTGTGAGCTTCGTGAACAATGTAACTTCATTTGAGCTGAAAGTGACTGCGTTTACCTGAAACGAAGTCTTGCTTGTAGGAAGACACGCCTGGCATTTAACTCCGTTTCTGAAGGGAAACACACGGCACAAGTCTCATCCATGAAACACACACTGCTTTAGAGCAAGAAGCACTCTCTTGCTTTCTAGAGTCTCTAATACAGAGGGAAACGTGAGTGTGCTCAGAACAAAAGAACTGTGTTTCCTACACACACGGACCATATCTAGTTCAACTCTGTTTCTGAAACTGATACAAACCACAGGTCCTCTAACATCCAATGCTTTTCAGTTAAGAGCGAGAAACGTGTGAGCTTCGTGAACAATGTAACTTCATTTGAGCTGAAAGTGACTGCGTTTACCTGAAACGAAGTCTTGCTTGTAGGAAGACACTCGCCTGGCATTTAACTCCATGTCTGAAGGGAAACACACCGCACAGTTCTCATCCATGAAACACACTCTGCTTTAGAGCAAGAAGCACTCTCTTCCTTTCTAGAGTCTCTAAAACAGAGGGAAACGTGAGTGTGCTCAGAACAAAAGAACTGTGTCTCCTACACACACGGACCATATCTAGTTCAACTCTGTTTCTGAAAATGATACAAACCACAGGTCGTCTAATATCCAATGCTTTTCAGGTAAGAGCGAGAAACGTGTGAGCTTCGTGAACAATGTAGCTTCGTTTGAGCTGAAAAGTGACTGTGTTTACCTGAAACGAAGTCTTGCTTGTAGGAAGACACGCCTGCCATTTAACTCCGTTTCTGAAGGGAAACACACGGCACAGTTCTCATCCATAAAACACACTCTGCTTTAGAGCAAGAAGCACGCTCTTACTTTCTAGAGTTCTAATACAGAGGGAAACGTGAGTGTGCTCAGAACAAAAGAACTGTGTTTCCTACACACACAGACCATATCTAATACAACTCTGTTTCTGAAACTGACACAAACCACAGGTCCTCTAACATCCAATGCTTTTCAGTTAAGAGCGAGAAACGTGTGAGCTTCGTGAACAATGTAACTTCATTTGAGCTGAAAGTGACTGAGTTTACCTGAAACGAAGTCTTGCTTGTAGGTAGACACACGCCTGGCATTTAATTCCGTTTCTGAAGGGAAACACACGGCACAGTTCTCATCCATGAAACACACTCTGCTTTAGAGCAAGAAGCACGCTCTTGCTTTCTAGAGTCTCTAATACAGAGGGAAACGTGAGTGTGCTCATAACAAATGAACTGTGTTTCCTACACACACGGACCATATCTAGTTCAACTCTGTTTCTGATACTGATACAAACCACAGTTCGTCTAATATCCAATGCTTTTCAGTTAAGAGCGAGAAACGGGTGAGCTTCGTGAACAATGTAGCTTCGTTTGAGGTGAAAAGTGACTGCGTTTACCTGAAACCAAGTCTTGCTTGTAGGAGGACACACGCCTGGCATTTAACTCCGTTTCTGAAGGGAAACACACGGCACAGTCCTCATCCATGAAACACATTCTGCTTTAGAACAAGAAGCACGCTCTTGCTTTCTAGAGTCTCTAATACAGAGGGAAACGTGAGTGTGCTCAGAACAAAAGAACTGTGTTTCCTACACACAGAGACCATATCTAGTTCAACTCTGTTTCTGAAACTGATACAAACCACAGGTCCTCTAACATCCAATGCTTTTCAGTTAAGAGCGAGAAACGTGTGAGCTTCGTGAACAATGTAACTTCATTTGAGCTGAAAGTGACTGTGTTTACCTGAAACGAAGTCTTGCTTGTAGGAAGACACTCGCCTGGCATTTAACTCCATGTCTGAAGGGAAACACACGGCACAGTTCTCATCCATGAAACACACTCTGCTTTAGAGCAAGAAGCACTCTCTTCCTTTCTAGAGTCTCTAATACAGAGGGAAACGTGAGTGTGCTCAGAACAAAAGAACTGTGTCTCCTACACACACGGACCATGTCTAGTTCAACTCTGTTTCTTAAAATGATACAAACCACAGGTCGTCTAACATCCAATGCTTTTCAGTTAAGAGCGAGAAACATGTGGGCTTCGTGAACAATGTAGCTTCGTTTGATATGAAAAGTGACTGCGTTTACCTGAAACGAAGTCTTGCTTGAAGATAGACACAGAGCCTGGCATTTAACTCCGTTTCTGAAGGGAAACACACGGCGCAGTTCTCATCCATGAAATACACTCTGCTTTAGAGCAAGAAGCACTCTCTTGCTTTCTAGAGTCTCTAATACAGAGGGAAACGTGAGTGTGCGCAGAAAAAAAGAACTGTGTTTCCTACACACACGGACCA
The DNA here is from genome assembly GCA_949786385.1 of Onychomys leucogaster. NCBI lineage: Eukaryota > Metazoa > Chordata > Mammalia > Rodentia > Cricetidae > Onychomys > Onychomys leucogaster. The sequence goes on from CATKUP010000551.1 coordinate 128,028, forward strand.
TATCTAGTTCAACTCTGTTTCTGAAACTGACACAAACCACAGGTCCTCTAACATCCAATGCTTTTCAGGTAAGAGCAAGAAACGGGTGAGCTTCGTGAACAATGTAACTTCATTTGAGCTGAAAGTGACTGCGTTTACCTGAAACGAAGTCTTGCTTGTAGGAAGACACACGCCTGGCATTTAACTCCGTTTCTGAAGGGAAACACACGGCACAGTTCTCATCCATGAAACACACTCTGCTTTAGAGCAAGAAGCATGCACTTGCTTTCTAGGGTCTCTAATACAGAGGGAAACGTGAGTGTGCTCATAACAAATGAACTGTGTTTCCTACACACACGGACCATATCTAGTTCAACTCTGTTTCTGAAAATGATACAAACCACAGGTCGTCTAATATCCAATGCTTTTCAGGTAAGAGCGAGAAACGTGTGAGCTTCGTGAACAATGTACCTTCGTTTGAGCTGAAAAGTGACTGTGTTTACCTGAAACGAAGTCTTGCTTGTAGGAAGACACGCCTGGCATTTAACTCCGTTTCTGAAGGGAAACACACGGCACAGTTCTCATCCATGAAACACACTCTGCTTTAGAGCAAGAAGCACGCTCTTACTTTCTAGAGTCTCTAATACAGAGGGAAACGTGAGTGTGCTCAGAACAAAAGAACTGTGTTTCCTACACACACAGACCATATCTAATACAACTCTGTTTCTGAAACTGACACAAACCACAGGTCCTCTAACATCCAATGCTTTTCAGTTAAGAGCGAGAAACGTGTGAGCTTCGTGAACAATGTAACTTCATTTGAGCTGAAAGTGACTGCGTTTACCTGAAACGAAGTCTTGCTTGTAGGAAGACACGCCTGGCATTTAACTCCGTTTCTGAAGGGAAACACATGGCACAGTTCTCATCCATGAAACACACACTGCTTTAGAGCAAGAAGCACTCTCTTGCTTTCTAGAGTCTCTAATACAGAGGGAAACGTGAGTGTGCTCAGAACAAAAGAACTGTGTTTCCTACACACACGGACCATATCTAGTTCAACTCTGTTTCTGAAACTGATACAAACCACAGGTCCTCTAACTTCAAATGCTTTTCAGTTAAGAGCGAGAAACGTGTGAGCTTCGTGAACAATGTAACTTCATTTGAGCTGAAAGTGACTGCGTTTACCTGAAACGAAGTCTTGCTTGTAGGTAGACACACGCCTGGCATTTAATTCCGTTTCTGAAGGGAAACACACGGCACAGTTCTCATCCATGAAACACACTCTGCTTTAGAGCAAGAAGCACGCTCTTGCTTTCTAGAGTCTCTAATACAGAGGGAAACGTGAGTGTGCTCATAACAAATGAACTGTGTTTCCTACACACACGGACCATATCTAGTTCAACTCTGTTTCTGAAACTGATACAAACCACAGGTCCTCTAACATCCAATGCTTTTCAGTTAAGAGCAAGAAACGTGTGAGCTTCATGAACAATGTAACTTCATTTGAGCTGAAAGTGACTGTGTTTACCTGAAACGAAGTCTTGATTGTAGGAAGACACGCCTGGCATTTAACTCCGTTTCTGAAGGGAAACATACGGCACAGTTCTCATCCATGAAACACACTCTGCTTTAGAGCAAGAAGCACTCTCTTGCTTTCTAGAGTCTCTAATACAGAGGGAAACGTGAGTGTGCTCAGAACAAAAGAACTGTGTTTCCTACACTCACGGACCATATCTAGTTCAACTCTGTTTCTGAAACTGATACAAACCACAGGTCCTCTAAAATCCAATGCTTTTCAGTTTAGAGCGAGAAACGTGTGAGCTTCGTGAACAATGTAACTTCATTTGAGCTGAAAGTGACTGCGTTTACCTGAAACGAAGTCTTGCTTGTAGGAAGACACTCGCCTGGCATTTAACTCCATGTCTGAAGGGAAACACACGGCACAGTTCTCATCCATGAAACACACTCTGCTTTAGAGCAAGAAGCACTCTCTT